>PVKE010000315.1:0-160498 GCA_004027555.1 Craseonycteris thonglongyai
CAAGCTCCCAGCAGATGCCTGGCCTGTAAAAAGCACTCACCATTTGAATGAATGAACCCTCAAATGCATTTGTCAAGATGTAAATAGCAGTTAATAAATAAATCAGCTCCAAGTTCATAAAAACGGAGATCATTTTTTCAAAGTCTTGTTACAAGCTTTTCAGTAGTGTGTCTGTTTAAATGAGCGCTCAGGTTTTAAAGGCAAGTTTTATTTGTCAAAACAACTGGAGCTTTCACTATTTTGTGGAAGTCTTTCTACCTGATTGGAATGGGCTGGGGTTGTATGAGCAAATGTCATGGTTTGGAATTGACTTTATTCATAATACAGAGACTAGATGAGAGTCATGGGAGGGGCGTGGATGTGTGAAGGTGTATGTGACAAATGGCCAGGTCTTTTAATGAACCACTCACTTGAAAATTGTCTTTCTGCAGGTGATGTATCACCAATCAGTATGTCTCCCATCAGTCAATCTCAGTTTATTCCACTTGGGGAAATCCTTTGCTTGGCCATCTCAGCAATGAACTCGGCACGAAAACCTGTCACCCAGGAAGCACTTATGGAGCACCTCACCACATGTTTCCCAGGTAATGGGAAAAAAAGGTAGCACATTCCAAATGGATGGGGTGCTCTGTCTGCTCCAGGACCACAAATGGACAGTTCCCCTCATGTTTACACCTAGTAGAAAAACGAAATCTTTGCCAAAATTGACCAGAAACGGTTCTTAGTTCTGTAATTAAAAATTAAGGCATCTGTGCTAGTTACTTCAAAAATAATTTGCCTCTTCAGCTGTAATACTTTTTTAATTGGCATTGAGAAAAAGAAAGAAAATCAGAATCCATGAGGAATTCTGGTAAAAACGACCGAGATTCCATTCAACCTTTGCAACACAAGCTTCTTTAAATACATGAACATCATGATTCGTGGAAGCGAGTCAGAAACAACTGAAAAATTTAGTCCTAAGGAATTAAATTACACAGAGAATAATGTCAAAAATAAACATACTCACATGCTTATGTCATGGCATGATGAATTTTAAGAATACGATATTTGATAAATTAGTTAAGATCTCATTTTTTTAAAAAACTATAAAAATTGTTTTATTTTCTCTTAACTATTATAAAAAGCAGACAATAGGTCAGCTGCTGTGTGAATGGCATTTGATGCTTCCAGTGTTAGGAGATGCTGGGAATGGTGAGAAGCTAAAGCAAGCAGGTCCAACCTGTGGCCCACAGCCCAGGACAGCTTTGAATGTGGCCCAATATAAATTTATAAACTTTCTTTAAAACATTATGGGATATTTTGCAATTTTTTTTTTTTTTTTTTTTTAGCTCATCAGCTATTGTTAGTGTTAGTGTTATGTGTGGCCCAAGACAATTCTCCATCTTCCAGTGTGTCCCAGGGAAGCCAAAAGATTGGATGCCTCTGAGCTACAGAATGCATGCCCCATCTCAAGAGAGGCAGCCCACAACTCAGCTCCAGTGTATGATTCCCTTTGCCACCCAAAAATGTAAGACCCAACTGGAGTTGCCAATCCTGATTCTTCAAGAGAATCTGGAAATTCAGTTTTATGTGAAATCTATAGATTGCTTTAAATACTGGCAATTATGTGGATGTACATTTTAACATGTGCATACCAACAACTTGCAAGTTAAATACATTGTTGGGCCAACAGTTTGGCAGCTTGCTTTGGACTCAACCTGTACCTAGATAGAAATAGAGCTTATATTAAACATAAATGCTTCACATATTTTCCATTCAACTGAGAAGAGACCTTAGTAAATAAAAGCTGTTGGCTCTGCCAGTTAGCGTTTGCTATGAAAAGTCTGGGTAACAAACAGTTGTAGAACATCCATGCATACAACAGTAAGCATTTATTTAACGCTTGTGTCTGTGGGTTCTCCAGATGTCAGCAGATTCAGACTGGTCCTAGCCAGGTGGGTCTGCTCCATCTGTGCCCCATCCTCTTTGGGAAAGGGGTCAAGCAGAGGCCCATTCTGTTCTTTGGGGTGGCAGAGGCATGAGAGAGCCCGCTCAGTTGCACTAGAGCCCTTCAGCCCTTTGGTCATGCCACACTCACTAGCATATCATTGGCCAAAGCAAACCTGGCCAAACTCAAAGTCAAGGTGTGGGGAAGTGCACCCCGCCCACAGGGAAAGAGCAGAAGGACTACTTCTAAACTAACTAGTAATCTGCCATATTGAACCTCCCCACTTTTCCTTTTGCCCTAGAAGAACTGTATCTTTCCCCATGATTTTTCCTCCTCTTTCAGCTTTCTAATTAATATGTGTGAAATTATGTGTACTGTTTAAAAATTCTACCATGAACCCACCTTTGCAACCTATAAATTATCTTAAATTTTGTAACATTTTATTATCGCTGAATGTTCTTCACTGTCTGATTGATTGTCTTTCTTTGTTGACTTCCAGGCAAACCCTTTACCTTTCAGTGCTAAGGTAAGAGAGAGGTCAGGTTTCAGCCCAGTTTGGATGTAAAGCTCATCTTTGTTTTGTTTTTTTAAGCCCTTAAAATCTAAATTCATGATGAACTTTGGGAATAGAATCTGGAAGTGATGGGACATGTAAACATTAAAAAATATCCATCACAACCATATTTCTTTTAGGTCACCCCTTGATATCTTTAGTGGAACCATGGATTTCATAGACTGTTGAAAATACCAGTCGTTATACTAGAGCTTACTAATAAAATAATCATCATTATGATCAGTGACTTTTAGTTAAAATGAATTGAACAGGGAATGTTTCTAGTTTGTTTTTTCAAATTAAAATTTTGTTTTTAATTATTTGATTGATGTACTTGCAAATCCAAGACACAAAAACTTGAGATATGAAATCTCAATGGAAATCCTGATTTCTTCATTTGGGAACAATCAGAGAGCTTATTCTTAATGATACGGAATGATTGCATCGTAGTCATGAGTCTATCTAGTTTTGTTAGTTTTCTAAGACCATCACTTGGAAGGCCTACAATCAGCAAATTCTAAAATACAGTTAAATTTTTGTCTTATAGTAATAGCAGTTTTTATGAATTACACTTTAGCTTTCCATTATTATAGCCGCCCAGTGAACTCAATTGTGAATTTTTATAAATGAGCCTTACCATTTTTTGAAAAACTGCTTTCTGTTATAATATTGATTGAAAGTATGCTACCTTGTCAAATACACTCAGCTTTAAATATGGGTTTGTTATCTGAATTGCTGGGCTGCACGGCTCCAGTGGTGTCATTCATGAGACTGCAGTGTGAATCGTGTTTCATCTCAGGAGCTGTATTCTGTTCGAATGGTGCCCCCTGGAGTTGTTCAGCAGAAGGGCCTGGCTGTTAGTGGAGCTTAACAGCTCTTTTAAGTTGTTTCTCTCAGGTGCAAGCATTTTTTTTGCTTTATGAGGGCTCTCAAGAATTGCATAGGTATGATTTGGGTTATATCACTGATTCAATCGGAATTCATTTTTATTTTGTACAGAAACTCATAAATTTTAAGAAAAATATTTGTTCTTATGCCAGCCTTGAAATCATTTTCATAAAAACCAATGTGCATTTCTCAAGAGTAGAGCCTTGGACTAAAAGGGTACTGTGCAGACCAAAAATTAAATAATTATATTAAGCAATATATCATTTCTAAGCATTGTTATCTTTTCTGCTTAAGTCACTGAGGATGCCTTCTGAAGATAGTAACACAAATGTGTGTGTGTGTGTGAGACATTGTAGCCATGGACTCTCCCCTTGGGAACTCTAGGCCATTTCGGATTCTTTCATATCCCATCTTTGGAGTTTTGGAAGGACTTGGGGAGCCTGTCCTCAGTTTACCCAGCTTTGTTAGGTTGCTACAAAATGTTCTTTGAAGGTAATGTGGGTTTGCATGGGCCCTGACCCAAAGCTCAGACCGCTTAATAGCTAATATTTATTGAGAACTCACAGTGTGTCAGGCACTGTTATACATACCTTAAATTCATTTAAACTTACAACCACCCTGTGGGGGTAGGTACTATTATGATCCACATTTTGATAATAGTAAATTGAGACTCAGGGAAGTTAAATTGTTTAACTTACTTAAGGTGATACTATTATATTACCATATTTTGCCTTTTACAATATGCTCTTGTGTATAATGCACACCCACATTTTTGGCTCAAACTTTCAGGGAAAAAAATTTTTTATTTTAATTTTTTAATTGAAATTCTTATTTGTTTATATTTAGGTACTCGTTTATTGTCTTATAAAGGAATTTCAGCATTTATTTTTTTTACGTATTATGGTATAAGAAATTTACTATAACAAGTAATTGTAAGAACAGATAAGGTACAAAAGTTTATGTATAAATATTTTTATATAAAAAAAAAATTATTGTATTCCAGGGTATTATTTTGCATATGGATATTATTCATTTCTAGAGTTTACACTTTTAACTCATAAGCATAAATAGAAAAAAATTAAAAACGTTTATATAGATACAGAATTAATACTACCCATGTATAATGCACATCCTTATTTTTCCCTCAAAAATTTGGGCAAAAAAGTGTACATTATTCACTGCAAAAGAATAGTAGTTTCCTGGAGCACCCATAACAAAGTATAGGTAGCTTAAACAACAGAAACATATTGTGTTACTCTTCTAGAGGCTAGGAGTCCAAAATCAAGATATCATTAGAGTTGGTTGGTTCCTTCTGAAGACTGTGAGGGAAGAATCTGGTTCAGGCCTCTCCCCTTGGCTAGGAGATAGCTAGCTGTCTTCTACCAATGCCTCTTCACATTGTCTTTTCTCTATGCGTGTCTGTGTCCAAATTTCCCCTTTTAAGATGGACACCAGTCATAGTGGATTAGGGTCCACCTGATGACCTTATTTTAACTTGATTATCTTTATAAAGACCCTATCTCCAAATAAAGTCACATTCTGAGATACCAGGCATTAGGACTTTAACATGCGAGTAGCAGGGAGTGGGGGGTATAACTAAACCCATGGTACCAACTAACAGTGATGGTTTCAGTCTAGGAGTCTGGCCCTGGAACCCAAGCTTTTAATCTCTACGATTAAAAAAATGATGAAATTGTCATTCTTGTGGGTCAGACAGGATTGAATATTGAAGTATGATTCAACCTGACCTACTTCCAGATTACACGCATGTACCACATGTGACATTTAGGTCGATGACAGTACGTACGATGGTGCTACCATATAATTATAATGGAGCTGATTTTTCTGTAAAAAATAGAAGGGTATGTGGTTCAGGAGGAATTTTTTTTCTCTGATGGGCACAATATCTGTGGGGGTTGGCAGTAGATTCCCCCTCACAGCACCTCAATTTTGAGTGCACAGATTATATCCCCGTCAGCCACTGACCGGCTTCAACACAAAGGAGCCTGTCCCCACAGTGGTATATATGCAGAGGGTGTGACCACCCTCCTAGCACTAGCCTGATGGTCTTCCGAGTTCTAGAATCTAGACCTTCACATTCACTCAGCACTCACTCACTGACTCACTCAGAGCAATGTTCAGCCCTGCAAGCTCCATTCATGGTAAGTGCCCTAGACAGATGTACCATTTTCCATCTTTTATGTCATTTTTACTATAGCCTTTCTATGTTTATACATGTTTACAGTTACCTACAATATTCAGTACAGAAACGTGCAGGACAGGTTTGTAGCCTAGGAGCAATAGTCTGTACTGTATAGCCTAGGTGTGTAGTAGGTTGTACCACCTAGGTTTGTGTAAGTGCGCTCCTTGATGTTTGCACAACAACAAAATTGCTTATCAATACATTTCTCAGAATATATCCCCGTAGTTAAGTGATGCCTGACTATATATATATCATTTAGGTCAGTCTTACGAATATTATCACCCCCAATGTGCTTGGCACTGAGTGGAGAATACCCAAGAAATAAAGTAAATGTGTTACAGCCTGGAAATTTATACTCTCTTAAGTATGTATTATATACTCCTAATTCTGTGTCTTAAGATGGACAAGGTATAAATATGCACACTAAGACCTTTGAAAGCAATATCAGTTACTGTACAAAGGAGTATCTATGATTTCCTTCTGGAATTTAAATTTTAGTAAATATAGTAATTTTAGACTCAGTGATAGAAAGATATAGTGCATCTAAGTATTCACGAGAGTATTTATTAGGGGTCTCTGGTTATGAATTAGAAAAACCACCTCCATCTTGCTGACTTATGCCAAGAAGGAGAAAGGCCTAACCTGAATTTCACCAGAGCTGTAATTACTTTAAAAATTGAAAGTGATGATTTCAAAATTGAAGAGTACATCATAAACAATGGTCAAGTTCAGTGGCCCTTTTATGTAATTTATAAAGTCAAGTCTATTATATAACCCAATCTTTTAAAATGAGCATATATAGTAGCTTCGAGTATATATGATAGCCCATATATATTTTGGATTTGTTTTTGACTACCAACCAAGATGCTTATTTAAACCCTAGTTGCTTTTATTGAAAGAAAGTTTGTTTTTATAAATTTATATTATATCATGTAAAAACATTTTTCACTTTTGTCCCGAGTTAAAAGTACACTGTCTTTAATGAAGCTGTTCAGTAAAGGTTTTAACAACAGTAGCAACCTAATCCATCTCTCCATCTCTCTCTTCCCAGCTCTTATATTTTTCTATTCTATTGGTAGTAATATCCATCAGAGTCATCAGAGAAAACTAGGATTCACACTAAACTTAAGGAACACCTTTGAGTCCTGCTCATTTGCTAAATGATAATACTTGGAAGCTTGGCCAAATTAATAGGATTTTGTCTTAGTCAGTTTGGGCTGCTGTAACAAAATATCATAGATCGGGTAGTTTCAATGTGAGACATTTATTCCTCACAGTTCTGGAGGCTAAGAAGTCCAAGATCGGAGCACTGGCAGATATGGAGTTTGATTGCCCATTTGAGACTTCAAACCTCTTCCTGGCTTGTGGACAGCCATATCCTCACATTGCAGAGAGAGAGGGCTCGGGTCTCTTCTTCTCATAATGTCACCTCATGAGAGTTCCATCCTCATGACCTCATTTAAACATAATTACCTCCCAAAGTCCCCACCTCGTAATATCATTATATTGGGAATTGGGGCTTGAACAGATGAATCTTGTGGGGGGGACACACACATTCAGTCCATAGCAAATTCTCAAGAATCAGGAATCAATAATATTCTCATGAGTATACTCTCTTGGTTTTAGGTGTTCCCACCCCAAGCCAAGAAATTCTACGGCACACACTGAACACGCTGGTACGGGAGAGGAAAATCTACCCAACTCCAGATGGCTATTTCATCGTGACCCCACAGACTTATTTCATAACTCCTTCCCTCATAAGAACTAACAGTAAATGGTACCATTTGGACGAGAGGATACCTGACAGGTCTCAGTGTACCTCTCCACAACCCGGCACCATAACGCCCTCTGCCTCAGGCTGCGTCAGGGAAAGGACATTACCCAGAAACCACTGCGACTCTTGCCACTGCTGCCGAGAAGACATGCACAGTATGCATGCATCGACTCTGCAGAGGAAACCTGCCAAGGACTGCAAAGACCCTTATTGCCCTCCTTCACTCTGCCAGGTACCACCCACTGAAAAGAGCAAAAGTACTGTAAACTTTTCTTACAAGACAGAAACTCTCTCAAAACCTAAAGATAGTGAAAAGCAGTCCAAAAAATTTGGGCTCAAGTTATTCCGGCTTAGTTTCAAAAAAGACAAGACCAAACAGCTAGCCAATTTCTCTGCCCAGTTTCCTCCTGAAGAGTGGCCCCTGCGAGACGAGGACACACCAACAACTATTCCTCGGGAAGTGGAAATGGAAATCATTAGGCGTATTAACCCGGACTTGACCGTGGAAAATGTCATGAGGCACACTGCACTGATGAAGAAACTTGAGGAAGAAAAAGCGCATAGGAGTAAAGCAGGGTCCTCTGCTCATCACAGCGGAAGAAGTAAAAAGAGCAGGACTCATCGGAAGTCCCATGGGAAGTCTCGGTCACACAGCAAGACACGAGTGTCTAAAGGAGACCCGTCAGATGGTTCTCATCTGGATATCCCAGGTGACAGAGAGTTTGACTTTTGTGATCCTCTTACCAGGGCCCCCAGGGAGGGCTGCTTCATCATTGAACACAAAGGAGAGAACTTCATCATGCATAGCAACACGAACGTGATCGAGCCGCATTTCCCCATGACACCAGAATGGGATGTGTCAGGGGAACTGGCCAAAAGGAGAACTGAGATGCCTTTTCCTGAACCTTCCAGGGGGAGCTCCCATTCGAAAGTGCACCGAAGCCACAGCCATACCCAGGACCGACGGTCCAGGAATGAGAGGTCCAGCAAAGCCAAGGGGAGATCCAGATCCATGGACAACTCCAAGGGCCCTCTGGGCGCTTCCTCTCTGGGGACACCTGACGACCTGGCTGAAGGCTGTAGCCAGGATGACCAGACCCCCAGCCAGTCCTACATGGACGACAGTACTTTAAGGCCTGCACAGACCACCGGTCATCAAAGGGCTCACATTTTGTCCACAAGCTACAAAGAGGTGTGTATTCCAGAAATAGTCAGTGGCCTCAAGGAACCTTCCAGTGCTTGTAGCCTCTTGGAGCCAGGCAAACCACCCGAGAGTTTGCCATCCTATGGGGAACTCAACTCTTGTCCAACAAAAACAGCTACGGATGACTATTTCCAGTGCAACACGTCCAGTGAGACGGTGCTCACTGCACCATCTCCTCTGGGAAAGAATAAAGAGGACCATGACACTCTGACCCTGGCAGAAGGAGTGAAAAAGCTGCCTTTGTCTGATAGGCAGACCCCACATTCCTCTAGGGAGACTGTCGGGCACAAGGAGGAGTCACCCAAGGGGCCCGGTGGGGGACCGGCTGCTTCTGGCACAGCCGCCGAAGGGGTTGCCAATGGACGCCTCATCCAGCATCACAGCGCTGAGCCCAGCAGCCTGGACAAGAGGAAAGAGATTTTCAGCAAAGACACACTGTTCAAACCTCTTCACAGCACCTTGTCTGTAAACAGCTACCACAAATCCAGCCTGTCCCTCCTCAAATCTCACCCAAAGTCACCCGTAGACACACTACCAGGCCGATGCGAGAAACTGGAGCCGTCCCTGGGGACCTCGGCTGCACAAGCCATGCCAGCTCTCCAGCGTCAGCAGGAGTCAGGGGGGAACCAGGAAGCCTCTTTTGACTATTACAATGTCTCTGATGATGACGACTCTGAGGAAGGGGCCAACAAAAACACCGAGGAGGAGAAAAACAGAGATGACGTCGGCACCATGCAGTGGCTCCTCGAGAGGGAGAAAGAACGAGACTTGCAGAGGAAATTTGAGAAAAACCTTACCCTCCTGGCCCCAAAAGAAACGGACAGCAGCAGCCACCAGAGAACCACCCATTCGGCGCGCCTCGACAGCATGGACAGCAGCAGCATCACTGTGGACAGTGGATTCAACTCCCCACGGTAGGGAGAGACGTCTCTGCACACACATATACCTACCGGGGCCTGGGGCTCTATGCAAATAGCTTGAAAAGCTGCTGATTTCACGGTCTCAGTTCTGTGAATGCGGGTTACGAGTTGTGTGAGTTGTATTGTTAACAACCTGTTTCTGACTTCTTTTTCAGGAATTGAAACAAATGTTTCTGCAGCTGTAGAGATCACCAATCTGGACTGGTGGGTTGGCTCCTTCCCTCAAACTTGCATCAGTCCTATCTAACTTAGACCAACATTCCCCAGAATTTTTTTCTTCTGTTTGTATTGCCACCATGCTGATAAAAGAAGGTTTTGTTTTTTTTAAGTCCTTCAAAAATAGTAAATTTTGGAGTAGAATGAGTAGTCAGTGGCGGGGTGGGATAGGTGTTGGGAATAAATTGATTGACTCAAGGATAGGGTCCCTGTAGTAAAAATACACAGTTGACTCTTGAACAACACAGGTTTGCACTGCACAGGTCCAATTATACACAGGAATTTTTTTTTTTTCAATAACTATTGTAAATGTATTTTCTCTTTCTTATGATTTTCTTAATAACACTTTCTTTTCTCTAGTTGATATTATGAGAATGCAGTATGTAATACATAGAACATATAAAACAGGTGTTAATAGGTGTTTATGTTGTCAGTAAAGCTTCTGGTCAACAATAGGCTATTAGTAGTTAAGTTTGGGGGGAGTCAAATGTTATATGCAGTTTTTGACAGCGTGGAGGGTTGTGCCCTTAACCCCTGTATTGTTCAAGGGTCAACTGTAAAAGCAGAATCTTAAAACCTTCCCAGTGGCTCGAGAAGCTTGCTGCCATTTGAATTCTGACTTTCTGTGTGCCCCCTCCTTTGCTCATACACAGTCCTCTCACCTCTCGTGTCTATAGAGAAATGGACCTTGTTCCTCTCGCAGAAAGATTAGGGCCTGTGCTGTTAGAGCACGTGCCAGCACTGTTCTTGCTCTTCATGAATAATTGATACAACCTAATCATAATCCTCTAATCATTACCCTTCTTTTTAGTAGGTGCTGATAATTCAGCAAAGGTGTATACTTGAGAGTATGTAATGCCCATGGTCATGTCCAGCACACTGAAGTAGTGCAGAGCTTAAGAAAGCAAAGTGAGTCTATGCAGCTTCCTTTTTTTCCTCCTTAACTCCTCTTTCTCCTCAAAGAGCAACTTGGGACCTAATTCTTCTAAATTCTACTCCAGATTGGTGACTCTGAGATGCAGAAATACTGTTGAGAGAGTGACATTTCTCATTAACTGTGATTGCCAAGATTTTGCAATATTTAAAATTTTAATAAGTACCCACATGTGATTATGTACTTGATCTATTTATTTTAATTATTAAGAATTAAAATTAGTTCTATTGTGATTATTTTACTTACCTCTCGATAATTTGGGGGCAGAGCTTTCCAAATTTAGAACTGGGAATCGTAAATCTATTTGTCCCATGTTAGGCCTTTGTTATTTCTTAAAGGGCTAGTTCTTTTATTATTATTATCCTTATTATTGTCATGTAACCTTTTTTCCCAAGCTAACACATGTGTGGAAGTCCAGTGTCTAAACAGACCACAAAATTGGCACTCTGGGTAGAGTGGGTGAGAGAGCCAGGGTCTCAGATCTCCTCTGCCCACCCATTGAGGAGCACTAAGAGCCTCAGGGACCATGGCCATCAGCCTGGAAACTACTGGCCTATTAAGTGAATTTTCTAAGAAATACTTTTTGGTCAATATTTTTTATTCTAAATCAAATCTTAATTTATGTACCACTTATTTTATATATTCTTTTCTTTCTATTTCTTTCTTCTACTCTCTTTTATCCTCTTGAATTCCTAACAGTGGATACCATATACCGTAAGCATAATTGAAGGTCTATAATCAATGGTAGAAGTTCAAAACCATCTCTTTTAGAAGGTGTGGTTTATTTGCTGGTACCTTATGTTTACTATTTCTTATTATATAGACTACCCACCTGATGTTTTTTACACAGCAGTTTCCAACCCTTCATGTTGCCTCTTGGCCCGCATAGAGGTAAAACTGCCACACTCCAGAGATAGTTGCTAAGGAGATGTTGAAAGTAGCTTAATGGGTTCTAACCAAAAAATATACCATCATATAATATTGTAAGTTTTTTGTTTGTTTGGAAGCAAAGAAACAAATATTCATGAAATAGTTGAACCATTCTCTCCACAGAATATATTTTGTCTCTGAATTTGGGATGCAGAATATAGAGTATATGGTTGGGACTGTTTTTGAAATAAGTTCTTTTGCATATCTTTAACAATGTACTTAAGGTCACCATGCTTTGTCATGGTGGAAGGTCAAGGTCATTCTGAGGAGACAATCTTCACAAATGAGAAGACAACCTTTACAACCTTCACAAAATGGTGGATGTGTCTGTCCACTATTGTTAGGTAGGATTTTCTCTAAAGGAATACGCAGGTCACCCGTAAATTTCATGCAGCTAGAAAACCTACATAATTCCTTCTTCTACCCCTTTTATGTTTAATATCTGTTGGTTAGAAGCTAGATGACAAATTTATTTTAAACTGTATTTTCTGTACACCTCAAAAAATTCACAACGTTGCCTTTCTAATGCATGAGTATGGTCTATGACAGAGAATGAGTTATAGGGAGTTGTACTCTCCAGCATAAGGAGTATTTTAGCCAAATAGCATTATCATGCTGACACCTCCCCACTGTCGTGAGATACAGGAATCTTAAATGGACTATTTATTCAGGCCTTTCAGTAAATCACTGAGCAACTAAGATCCAACCAGAAAAAGAGAACAAGATGAAGAAAGTAATCGCCTCACTCCCAGCTTTCAGTACTGACTCAGAAGTCACATTCAGCCACATTTCCAAAATTCTTAGCCCCTTTCATTGGGAACTAAAGGGCATTGAGAAGGGAGAACGGAAAAAAGGTAGAAACTTAAGCTATGTCATAGATGTGAAAAGGCTGCTATTCCAAATAGGCCCAAAACTGGTTGATAGACATAATATGAAAGTCAGAGGAGCCAGAGGCTGCCCGGAAAGTGTCTGTCTGATGTACTGCATGACATGTGCTGCCGAAACGCAGCCGTGGCAAACACATGCACCAGGATGAGCAACAGAGCTGCTGGCTTCAGTTCTTCTGCCTATAGGATCCTGAAATCTTATTTTTAAGGGTGCACTCCATTAGCTCTGTTATTTAAAATGTAAGAACTTTCCAATTTGAGGAAAATGTGTACTGCTAACACGCCATCTCCATTAACTTTTTCATCATCATTTCCAGAGCCCTCAATATGAATGTCATATGCTATACTCATCATTACAGCAATAATGAAATATATCCTTTGGAGAAACTGGAGTAGTGCATCTATTTATCACTAGTACTATGTTGGTTATGGTCAAAGAGGCATCTTAGAGCACAGTTACAAATTTAGATGATCTATTGCAACGATGTGTGTCTACAGTGCCAGGCACAGTGCCTGGCATACAGCCGGAACTTGATGCTTGTGCCTTAAAAGCTGGTTTAAATGTGGGTCCTTTGGAACTTCACATGCATTTTCCCATAGAAAAGATGTCATTAGTAATGTTTAGATTCCCAAACCAACCCACAGTAGCTATTTCATTCACTACATGGCAGACTTGTAACAGAAATAATTTACATTTGTCTAGCTTTTTAGTGTAGAAGTTCTTCATCAAGACATATTTCTTCTTCACCATCACTCTGTGATTGGGTAAATCACTCAACTCTCTTGATTTTAGAGATGAGGCATTCAAATATTGTAAAAAGATACTATCAGGATTAAGAAGGAAACTGAAGGAAATCTCTGGGGTTCTACATGTGTATTGCCTTTATTCCCTCCTTTACCTGCAACTATGCCTCAACTGTAGTGCTGACAAGCCACTGGTGAGTTTTCTTAGGGAAGGTGAGAAGCAGGTGCGTATGTAAGTCCAGCACATCCCGTAGCTTTAGTGATGATGTGTTGAGTATTCTTTAGATATGCCCCGATTTACCATAGGCATAATGGAAGAACTTGCCTTATTGCTATATATGTATTAACTTTCCAGAGGCACCCTCTGCAGTCAGGAAAGGTTCAATTTTCTTTTTGGTAGTTGATGAACCAGTTTTCTTTTGAACAATTAACTCTTGACTCCTTGATGAGAAGCAAACTCAAGGCCACAAGTGGTTAGGATAAAATACCGGTAACCTGTTACTAAGGGCTGCCCAGATCTAGGGTTCAGACAAAATTACCATCAGTTTAGGAAGGGAGTATGAGGTGGCAGGCCTGTCCCTGACAGTACTTTGGCCTATTTACTCCCCTCAGCAAACTTAAATAAGTTATGGAGACCAGCTTGCATCCTGTATTTTATAAACCTTGAATCTGTCCAGTAGGGTGGATGTTTTGAGCATCGTGATTTCTTCAGTGTCTTAGTTTCTTACTGCCATTTTGAGGACCATGAACATGAAACCCATTCAGTTCCCATCAATCAGGCCATGGAATTTTTTATTTTTTATTATTTATTTATTTATTTATTTTATTTTTATTTTTGACAGAGAGACAGACAGAGAAAAGGGGGAGGGCTCAGAACAGTCTCCATAGCTACACATCATTGGTTTTTCCATGTAGTTTCATTCCACAGGTGGGTGGGGCTGCACCAGGCAAGAACTGGGCCGGGGTCTCACCCTGGTGAGAACTGAACTGGGGGCACTCCCCAGTTCAGCATATGGGCCCATACGGGCTGGGGCCGGGATTTGATCCTCGTCCCCGGGGCTGCAAAGTGAGCGCCTAACCCACTGAGCCATCCCGGCTTCCCAGGCCATGGAATTTTATTTCTGCTATTGCTCTACACTTTTGAAATGTTAAATGTTCTAAATCTCTTGGAGCAGTAAAATATATTCTAGTATTTTTAACTTAGAAAAATTAAGGGGAAAAATACTGAAGTTTTTAAGTCACCTCTGTTTCATAAGAGTCCTTTAAAGTATAAAATATTTCTGCCGAAGTGGGGAGTGAGGAGGGTGCAGATAAACGTAAACTTCTCAAATTGAATGGGGGCATCTAAGATTTCTTACCTGAAAATATAATGTATTTTGGCTAAAGTGTTAAATTTTGAACCAGGTATGAAGGTGTTTAAAAATGTTTTATTTTTCATCAAGTGCGGCAGATTAGGCAGTGGCATGCTTGAAGCCCACCAAAGTCAAAATCTGCTAATTAAGAATAAAACAAAATCATTAGGGTACAATTATTGAGTTTATTCAGGAGCATTATATCAATGAATTTCCAGACTAAAATGGAATTTTTACATATGTATATTTACAATTTTTCTTTTTTTAAAGCTAATGAGATACCTCACAGCAAATTTTGAAGTAGTTTCTTTGAATGCAAAAGGAGGGGTAAGATATTTAAAGTGCTCTTAGCTGTATAAAAAATGCTTTATTCAGTGTGCTGTTGATTATATAGGTCTATGAAAGTTTCTGGAGCCATGTTGGAGGAGCATATGTGAGTAATCAGTATGAGATGGTATATATGTATATATGACATTATGAACCAACAGAGGAAATCCATTAACTACATCATTTGCTCTTCCTCTGGAACTCACTGTATAATTATTTATGTTCAAAACAAAACAAAACAAAACCTTTTTACTCTTTTAGCACTCGGGAGAGCCTGGCTTCCAACACATCAAGCATTGTTGAAAGTAACCGTCGTCAGAACCCTACCTTGAGCCCTGCTCATGGTGGAGCTGGCCCAGCCTTCAACTTCCGAGCAAGTACCGACCCCCCAACGAATGAAGCTGAGAAATTACAGAAACCATCCAACTGCTTGCAAGCTTCTGTTACTAGTGTGTGATAGTCGTTCTGCCTCAGATCTCCTGTCTCATTCGATACAGCCAAGTTTACGACACTGGGACTGATGTTTACATCATTGGAAAGACAAGCATCTCAACCGCAGTTTTTGTGTTTACTTAAACTGTGCTGCTAAGTAGGCTAGAGCAAAACACAAAAATCTTTCTTTCAGAGTATTGCTTTTCACATTTATGGCTCTGTAGCAACAGAATAGCAGTCGGGGTGATATGTACACTTTTGCTTCACTAATTGTAACTGAGCACACAGAGGAAAGTCTAGACACTGTAAGTGTAATATGCATTTCCAATGTCATGCAGTTGCCAATTCCATTTTTAAATGCCACAGATGTGTGATGCTCCCAGTCTGTAGGCAGATGGTGCCACAGAACTGATCCTTGACACTTCCAAAAACAAAAACAACAAAAACAGAAACAATAAAACCCGAAGCCACCACAAAATGTCAAATGCAAGGGCCCACCTTGAGGGAAATCAATGCCAAAATGACAAGAAGGGATCCCAGCCCTTTGTGTGTGAATTGCTTATGAACCAGTCATTTTTCACTGTGAGTTTTGATGACACCATGTTGCAGGAGCCCATGGAAGTGTGTCAGAAGGGGTCATGATTGAAATACTGGGAGTGTTTCGTTTCAGGATTTTGTTAAGTGTAACAGATGCTTGTCTGATTTTTAACCGTCCATAATCACAAACAGGAATATAGGCCTTTGAATCTGAAGTGGGGAAAAAGGAAGGAAGTCCCCGGCCTGGCTGGGGCATAGCACTAAGTGATAAAAGAGGTAATGGGGACTTTTAACCAGTGTTAGTCAAATATGTAAGGAAGATCATTCCTTTGGTGGATACTTATGGTGATCCTACCTTAATATAATAGATATGATAATTAGTTTGTTTAAAAGCAAAATGTTCTTTGTGATACAAATGAAGAGTATGGCCTGGGGACGTTATTCTTTCTAATGGAAGGACATAAATCTATTTTATGTAGTTTTAAATAGAATGCCTAAATTAGGCTGTGGGAGATAATTTTTAGTGGTTATAGGAAAGAGCAAATTTAGGGAGAGTTGAACTTCAGGCCTTTTATTCCTGGGAAGATATCTATAGAGAAAACTTTAAAATAATTTTTGATCAGAAATATACATGTGCCCATGTAATTAACAACAGAATGTGCTCATTCTGCAAGTGTGGTATAATTCCAATTTGTACTCCCCTAAAATTTACCAGAATAACAATTATGCATACATGAACTATGCCAGAGTAATGTTTACAGATACTATGTAACCAATTTCAGGAGGCATTTGTAGGTGGATGTATGGTTATTAGCCCAAAGTATTTCAAAATGGCTTAACATTTGGCTTTGGTTTACAATGTCGTGTTGAACACAAAGAATCTGGTCAGCAGCAAAGGGATTACAATCAAGCTTCGATCTTCTAGGAAAGAGACTTTTCAAAAAATTCCTGTGTTTTATTTTATGAGAACAATGGAATAAATCTGTAGATAATGGAAAATGATTTGCAAAAGGGTTACATATGACACAAAAAGTTTTGTTTAGTTTAGTGGCATGTAATGTTTGGAGCCATATACCATAAAATATATATCCAAAAATAAATCTAAAACATTTTCTCCTCAGATTTCAGTCGATGGCATAAAATTTGTGAAACACTTCTGCTTCAGTATTTAAGTTTAATCACTAGCAATCTATTTAAAGAACGCAACCATGTACGTGGTTGGATTGATTCTTGAACCATTTGGGTGCTCCCTCATGCTTTTTCAGATATTTGGGAGTTATGGTGGGAACTGGACTCATCCATCGAAGTCTAGTCTAGTTTTGTGTGTGGTGTGTGCTTAGAGTGAAACATAAGCACATTTCTAAACTCCCACACCACTAAAATGCTTAAGTCAGTTGGCTTTCAGTGTCATTCCTTATTTCCTCCAAGGCATGCCTTGATTGCTCAGAAATGCACTATTTGTCTCATTGCTTAAAAATATGTCCAGAAGGAATGACAATGTATCTAATACTCTATATACAGAGTCTGTTTCCTTGGGGAGTTGTATACCATACGGTTACTAAATTCTTCTGTCTAAATTTGTTTTTTTCACAAAACCTGCCCTCAAGTGTTTATCATACTATCAGTTCATAAATAATATAACATTTAAAACAATACATCAGCCTCTAGTTGATCCTATGAAAGTAGCCATTATAATAATCCAATGCTGTGTGAACCGGAAAAGAAAGCATTATCTTTAGAAGCTTTAAAATATGAATTTATCAATATTTCACAAGAAGTAGGTTTACAGAAGACATTATTTAAATAAAATGTGTACACTCTTTGCTTGATGCTATGGGGTACATGATTTAAGAAGAAAAGAACTCCCTTAGACCAGCAGCCATTAGTGTAGAAATTGTGGACTTTAAAGATGATATGATGTAAGCAGTCGTTCCAGATAGAAATATCCTCATCTGAATCTATTTGGGGAAGGAATGGCAGGATGCACATTACAAATGTGACCCAAGATGGTCTGTGGTGAGATTCTCAGTGACCAAACATTTGGGCCACTCCCAAGATTTGCCAACATCCTTTTCCTCCCATAAAATGATAGCTTTGTGTTACATGGCTGCTTATCTAGTCTTCACTTAGTTTATCAATTGAAAGGTTTACAAAACTGAATCTGGTTGAATCTCTGTGTAGCGTTCAACTTTAAAGGGTCAACCCATCTGTCGACATTTTGCACACTTATGTATTATTATGATACAGCATATTACTTTATGGTAATTTTTATTTTTACATATAACTACCTCCATAAATTTGATGAAGCGGCAGCAATGGGTTTAAAGTGAATTGTTCAGAGAAGCAAAGTTTAAAACTTTCTTATCATTAGGCCATGGCGTCTGTGTGTGTGTCAGTGATTGCCTATGTGGACTCATGACATCTCCATTGTCACGGTTTTCTTTTATGGCATTATTTCACTTTCAGATGTAAACCTGTCTCTCCTTTCTTCCCCACAAAAGCGCACTTGATTTTGTTATGAATGATAGGAAGTTTAAATTTCTTGTCTCCCTCACCCCTCAATTCCTGCTGAAAGTTCCCCCTGGTGAAGAGCCAATTGGTTAATATAATTTAGCAAGCTATTTACTCCTATAAAAATCTGATTTAAATTCTGGGTTTTCAGTAAGAGAAGACACACAAGAAATTTGGACTGCCAACTTTGAAGCACTTTGGTCCTCTGCCTTCACTCACATGCTACCATATCCAGCCCAAACTTCTTTTGAATGAAAAGAGCTATACTGTGTATGCATAATTTCTGTTTGTATTTCATTTTATATATTTTACACATCTCAGGGGACCTTCATGAGTATGTGAAAAGGGGGGTGTCATCAAATAGAGAAAACAAATAGAAGAGTTGAAAGGGAGCAAGCTGAATAAAAATAACAAATGACTGCTTTCTTGATGCTGTGAGGCTCAAGTTCAGGAAGCCTAAATTGAAAGTCAATCTGGAGTAACAATGATCTGAACACCAGCTGTTTCCGAATCTCCCTTTTTCATAACCCAACCAGCATTTCTAAAATGCACATCTAAATTCTATTGCAGTCACCTTGGGGAGAAAGAAACCTCTTCAATGAAAACGAAAGTTTTGGTCCTTTTTTAGGTTGGCACAGCTTTGTAAAATTCTACCCAGGATAAACCACTTATCACCACAAAGTGTACTTGAAAATAAAGTTTTTAACTTAAATTATAGGCCTATTGCTCACAATACAACAGTGATCATATTTTGAAAAGTCTCTCATCATTTATAACATGGGCAGTATTTGGAACTTGATTAAAAATCAACAACCTGTAATGACTTTGCAAGTTCATTTTGGGATCTCACAGTGCTTCCAAAGCATTCATATTCACAAACTTAACCAAGCAGGTCATATTTGTATACCCATACTTGAAATGAATAAACAGAAGGAGTGACTTAAGATTACCTAGAAACACAGTGGCAGCTATCAATGATCTATTTTCTATCTGTTTGATAGACCATCATGAGAAATTACTCAATACAATGCTATTTTTTCTGATGTGTGCTAATAAAGTCAAAGAAAACAAATACAACTTTACACCTTTGTCCATTTTCATTCAAAAAATTCAGGGTGTTTGGAATTTTACACCTCAGTACACCTTATTGGTATGGATTTATGAAGTGGGAAATTAACAAATTCACTCAAATGCCATTGTGGTCAGATGTAGATCTAGACATACACCCTTGTTTACAGTTTCATACTGGGCTTCTGTAATTCCTGTGCTAAAATACCATTTTTCAGGAACATGAGTGCTCCTGGTAGTAGAAGGTGCTGAAACAAAATTTTAATTAAAAACTTTATCAAGTACTCTTCACAGTGCTGCTTAGCACAACAGAAATTCAGTACAAGATATTGAGCCCTACTATGAAGACTCTGGATTTCTGAGGGAGCTGATCTAGTCCTAAGTGTTTTCTCAGATTAGGAGATAGAAGATCCTTGATGAGGATCTTCTCCATTGCCACAGACCAGTCACAGAACCAGCTGACAGCATGCTGTCAGGTGACAGAGAACCTTCCCTCTGCCCAGCCCCTCGTACTGTCCTGCCCATTGTCAAAGCATCCAGTATTCTTCTGTTCCCTAGCAACTCATCCGTACATGTAGGGCTTGGGGAAGCTAGAAAACAGGAACAATGAATGCAAAAGCCATGGAAAACATTGCTTTACTTTGGGTTAGTAAAATATGGACAGGAAAGAGATTAGCTTCAGTCTGATCTTTGCCAAGTCAGATAAAACAATCAGCTGTCACTTCATCACTCTCAGAAGGGTTTATAATACTAAGAGTACATCCAATATTTTCCCATAGATTTTTATTTAGGAGACATTTTATAAATTACATATAGGGGGAAAAATCATTATTAAATTTCCTGGTGTGTTTGAAACAGACATTGACATCTCCCTGATTGAGTTCATCTCGGCTTTTGCAGCAGCATCCCAGAGAGATTCCCCGGGTGATAGCTCCCCTAACACACAACCCTGTGTTTTCACGGTTCTGTATCTTAACAGTTGCTGATTTGCAAGGTTCAGGATTCTACAAGGCTCAAGGGGGACTAAACCTCCTTCTTATGATTGTATATTATCAGTTCTCGGGCTTTAATCGCTCCTGTTGGCTTCAAATGTGAGCACACACACATATACACACCCTACCAATGAGGTAAGGGGCTGTTTCCCAAGTGAAGCCAATGTAAGGCTAGAAGCTTGGCTGGTCCACATACAGCTGCCTACCTCCCTGTCCAAAGGCTGACCTTGGCACCCTTGTTCTCTTGCTTCCACCCAAAAGAGGTACCAAATCCGAGATCTGAGATCTCCAATTCTAGTCCTCTGAAGTTATAGGCAAAGCATCATGAAGAACACACTCAGCAGCTCCTCGCCTTCCTCTCCTCCAAGGTCCTCCCTGCCTCCTTCCCATTCCCCCACCTAGATGCCAATACACCGCCGTGGTTTCCACATTGGAAGAGCAAAATAGTGTGTGGAATTGTGCACATGTGATGGGTTAGCACTAGAGCTGCCCTAGGGTCACCTTCCTGTAAGTATTGACAGCTACAAATTAAGGTCCTTAGAGTACTTGACATAGATACGACTTCTTAGCAGAGAATTTCAACGTTAAGTTTAAAGGGATCATAATTCTGCAGGTATCTTTCTCTGAGTGACTGAATGTGACTATTGCATTAGGGGTAAATGAATTAAGAACTGCAAGTGGGATTTACTGTATGTTAGAAAGGAGTTTTGCAGCCAAGACTGCCTTGAATAAAATGTGTTTGCACTGAAAAAAATTTTAAATTACTTGGTCTCTGGTTGCTGTAAAGGTCATCCAAGATGGATGTTTTGTTTATATTGTATAGTATTTCATATGAAATAATTACAGTTCATGAAACGTCTTCCCTAATGTTACTGATTTATAACAGCACATTTGTAACATGGTTTTTATCGTGTCAGTGTACCATATTGTAAATGATGATTACTTGTCATGCTTAGTATAATAACTTAAAAGAAAAAAAAGCACAGGGATTTTTGTAAGTCTATATTTGAAAGTCCCTCCATATGGTAATATTGTGTTCATGTTGTTTATGTAGTGTTGTGTGAAATATCCATTTTGGATTGTGTTACTTTTTAAGATATTAAATAACATTTGGTTATATGTCTAAGTGGATTTTTTTTTTCTGGTGGTGAGAGAAAATACTATAGGTGAGATCAATTTATTTCTCTCAATATGATTTCATAGCAATTTTTATTGCATAATCATTATTAGCACTTTTTAACTAAAACAACTAAAAATGGACATTTCTTATCAAAATACTTTTCTAAGAATGTTGAAGGAAATCACATTTTTAGCTAGCTATTCAAATTTAAAAGAATGAGGCTTAGAGATGCCTATAATAAGTTTTGTATATAAAACTATAAAGTAACATGGTGGGTTTTTTGTTTGTTCGTTTTTGTTTTGTTTTGTTAGCACTCAGGTCCAACTTCTATCCCCAAATAAACATGATCCCCCTGTCCAGTGAACACTTGGAAGCTACTCACATCTTCCAGTTAAGTACTTACACAAGTTTGGAATGCTCCCATGTTTAGTTGCTTTCAGGATCTATATGTTCTTGTTCTTGTTGTGAATTTCCTCAGTGGTGGCAAATGTTTGTCCTGAGAGAATGGACTACATTTTCTCAAACCAAAAGTTATCTGCTGCCAAGCCAACAATTAAGCTAGGAAACAGCAATCTTAGTCAGAAACAGTGCGGAGTCCTACAATTGAGCCTGACTTTCTTGTAAGGGCAATACCCCAAGCAGACTTCCAAAAAACTATTTTTGAACAATAGCAGTGTCATATGGATATATGTGGAGAACCCAGATTTACTACTTTGAAGGACAAGTCTTATTTTAGCTGAAAGAGTTTGTCTATATATATTTTAAACTGTCTCAATATGGACACTTCATTATTCAAGAGTGAAGTTAGGAAGGACAAGAATACTGAAAGCATATTGTGAGGTTCACTCTGGAACCAAACACTGCTATACTAAAGGAAAGGCAATTCTATGTGCCTTTCAGAACGATCCAGTCAACTAGACACGTGCAAGAAATGTGGTGACTTAATAAGAAGATGGAAGGCAGGACTCTGATTGCTTTGAGAGAATGGTCACAGTTCATAAAAATCTTTTCTTTCCAAAGGAAATGGTATGGTTTTAACTTATTTTTAAGTGTTTAGAGTGGTGGGACTTTTTTCTTCCACAAAGAAAATCTAAGCAGAGTACTCCATATTTGCCCCTACTCTGTTACAGTTGTGAAATCGAGAGCCACTAAAAAAGAAAAAGAAGGTATTCACCTGACTTTAATAATTTATTTAACTGTGAAAGCTTATCCTACTGTGGGAATACTTGGATTTAGTGATATTCCTCCGCTTTGGGCTCACTGGCTCCAGACTTTTCCTGTAAAGCAAATAGTTAATCATGTGACACATGGAATAAATGATGAATATTCACAGAACACATTTCACCATGCAGGAATTTCCAGAAAAGTTAAGGCACCTGTACTCAAGGTAGGCTGGGTAGGGTTTTTAGTGAAGGTTAAAAGAATTGCATTAAAAATACAATGTTAAGACTGAGAGGGAGATAGATGTGATATGTTAGATAAGACAAGAAGGGCTAGAAGTGTTCGTTTGGAATTTAGAGGGTGAAATTGAACTGCTGTTCAATGAAGAGGACAAGCTGTCCTCAGTTAGATCTAGGAGTTGAAGGCTAGTGTCTATGGCTCAAATGGAGTGAATGTCCTGCACCTTGAGCCAGCATGGGTTTGTCTGGGTGACCACTTAGGTGGGTTTCTCCGGCAACCCCTGAATTCCACTAAATACATTCCTCCAGGGCCTCCTTCCTTCATGTCCTCCTTGCTTTTCTTACTTTGTTGTAAAGTTCCACACATTTTCTTTTCTGTTACCTTGGGTTTATTTTATTCTACTCTTCATATAAAACCAATATTTGTTTGTTTGTTTATTTGTTGCTATTCTGTCTCGTCTTAATGTTTGGACTTGTTCCTAATCTCAATTATATATAAAAATATTGTATGTTAATATATTAATAATATAAGTGTATAATATATCATTTATATACATAATAATGTATATACAATAATGTATGTACAATTGATTACTAGTATTTTAAATTTTATATTGTATTGCCTTACCTTCTTCATATCCACAGGCCACTGTCTTTCCTCAATCTCATTTCCTGTTACCTTTACACTAAGAACCTTTTGTTCTCCAACAATTGTATAGAAATCTACTGCCAACTGATTCATCAAAAGCCTGAGATCACTTGCAACTTCCAGAGATAGGTAGATGATGATGATAGAGGATAGATAGATAGATAGATAGATAGATAGATAGATAGATAGATAGATAGATAATAGAAAGATAGACAGATGATAGATAACATAGATGATAGATAACATAGATATAGATGATAAATGATAGATAGATGATAGAGAGAGCTAATTGATGATAGAAGATAGATAGATAGATAATAGATAAATCTTGCATTAGACCAAAGATCTCTGTATTGATGTAGTAAGTATATAGCAATGAAACAGATGTCATGCAAGAAGCTACAGTGTGGCTCCCTTTTAATGATATGTTGAGAATTTATCCTGGGAAATTATTTTTGAACCCACATCTTCCAATCTTTACTATATCCTATATTGTGGGGGAAAATATTTCCTACATAACACGCACCTCCATTAAAGATAATAATAACTCAGTGGCTCTGGCATTTAAAGTTTCATTCTTAAATACTTTACACAAACATAACATTTTCCCATTAGATTACAAAGACAGCAGTGGGTCTGTCCTACACAGTGCAGCTTCACATTGCCTGTCATTGTTGGCAAGTCGTGTGATAAATTAGTTCTTAAATGCATTGGGAAAGACTGGGTTGTTTCTTCACTCTTTTCCCCCATTTATATGTTATTTGATGGCAGTTCATAAGACATCTGTGTTGAATGTTTAAGGGTCGATATTCAGACTGGGAAGATTTCAAGATTCTCAGGACACAGTGATGATTACCTTGGAAACAAGATGCCATTTCCACAGTTATTTCTTATTCGTCTCCATCTGTCTTTAAAAGGGACCTAATTAGATGGATTGGGGGCTCCAGGTGGCCCCATAAGAAGTCAAGTAAGGGGGCATAAGAGAGCTTATCTTTTACAATTGACTTCTTTTTTTGTAGAAATTTCTTCTATTGTTTTTGACAGAGAGAGGCAAAGACAGAAGGGGGAGGGCCGTGAGAAATCTCCATGGTTGTACATCATCCGTTTTCTACATGGTTTCATTCCACACCGGTGGGCCGGGGACCACACATGCCGGTAACTGGGCTTGGGGCCTCCTGCATGGGAGACATGCCCCCTGGAATCAGGGGCTGAACTGGGGGGTGAGAACCAAACTGGGGGCCTCCCACATGGAAGCACACCCCAGTTCAGCATATGGGTCCACACAGGCTGGGGCCAGGATTTGATCCTCAGTCCCCAGGCCTGCAAAGCAAACGCTTAACCCGCTGAGCCATCCCAGCTTCCCCCACAATTGACTTTTGCTCTAACCAACTGATTGAACTACCAATACTTAAACTTCTGTAAAGATTTCAGCAGTCGGTATTTTGTGGAGAGTTTATTGGGAGTAAAGCACTTGCACCGTATTTTTAGAACAAATACAACTATAGAACTTAAGAATTATAGTGACATAATACAAAACATTCTTATGTACTCCATGTCCAGTTTCCCCTATTATTGATATCTTACATGTGTGGTATATTGATCACGGTCAACCCATGTTGACAAATTATTAACTAAAGCAAATTCTTTATTATAATTTTCTCATTTTGTCCCTACTGTTATTTTTATATTCCAGGATTCCATTCAGGATACCACATTACATTTAGTCATTATGTCTCCCTAGTCTCCCCTGGTCTAAACAATTTCTTAGACTTCCTTTGTTTTGAGGAGTACTGGTCAGGAATTTTGTACAAAGTCCCTCAGTTCATGTATTTGATATGCTTTTCTCATGATGTGTTATCGGGAGGGGGGGTCATAGCGGTCACGTGTTTTTCTTATCAAGAGTAAATACTATTAATATAACTTTGCACTGTTGATGTTAACCTTGATCACCTGGCTGGAGGCAGAGTTTGTCACAGGTTTCTGCACTGTGAAGTTGCTCTTTTCCTCTGTTTTCCTTCTGTACTCTTTGGAAGACAGTCACTCACTGTCCATAGCTCACTATTAAGGAGGTAGGAGTTGTGTTCCATATTTTTTCAGGGCAGAGTATCTCAATAGATTATTTGGAATTCTTCTATACAAGAAATGTGTCTTTTCTTTACTAGTTACTCACGTCAGTATAAATTCATAAATGTTTATTTTATACTTTAAGTTATAGTCTATTTAAATTTTCCCACCTTTGCTATTAATTGCTTTTTCAGTTGGTTCCTGTATCCTTTTGATATACTCCTATCATTGTGGTTGTTTGTTCATTGGCTTTTGAGTGCTTCCTAACTTTCTGGCACTTTAAGATGCTATAAGCCAGTGGTCCCCAACCATTTTGACACCAGGGACCATTTTGGTGACAATTTTCCAGGGACCAAAGTGGCAGATGTGGGGGGTAGGTTTCAGGATGATTCAAGTGCATTACATTTATTGTGCACTTTAATATTATTAATACATTGTAATATATAATGAAATAATAGTACAACTTACTTGCCACTAGAAAGCCTGCCACCAGATGCAGCTTAATTGTCACTTGCCACTCACTGATAGGGTTTTGATATGAGTCTGCAAGCAATTGATTTATTATGGTCTCTGTGTAGTCAAACCTCTCTACTAATGTTAATCTGTATTTGCAGCCACTCCTCAATATTAGCATCACCACCCCAGCTCCACCTCAGATCATCAGGCATTCGATTCTCATAAGGAGCACGCAACCTAGATCCCTCACATGCGCAGTTCACAATAGGCTTCATGCTCCTACGAGAATCTAATGCCTCCACTGATCTGACAAGAGACAGAACTGAGGAAATGGGGAGTGGCTGTAAATACAGGTTACTCATCTGCCACTCACCTCTTGCTGTGGGGCCGTGGCCCAGTGGTTGGGGACCCCTGCTCACTGTATATCTCCTGCCCCGTCTTAGAATCAGCCACTTTTCCAAAGGGCCCTGGCTTCTTTTATTGGAGGATGGTATTAGAAACCAAGATCTAGGTACTGTGCCTACTGCTACTGGAGAGCCATTATTTCTAGACCCTCTCAGCAGATAGAGCAAGGAGATAGATGTATGTATACTGACCTGTGTATATGTACATGTCTATAAATATTTCCATATGTAACATCTGTGTCTCTAACAGGCTCAATGTGAGTTTATACCGATGTATCCAATGCGAATCCATTACTACGTAGATCAGTCTAGCCTCCACGCCCTACTTATCTGTAACCTCCTACTCCAGCAGTGAGAAACTTGGCTCCCACCACCTGCCATCTATTTACTTAACGATTCACTTGCAATACATGTATAGTACTTCATCCATTGCATCTTATAGCTCATATGGATAAACATGGAAGTGATCCTAAGTAGGTGGCTTACTTAATATGATAGAACAGTGAAGATCATAAACTTATTCATGATCTTATTTGGTCCTAATGGGATTGTTCTAAAGAATTTTAAGGTTCAGAGGGAAAGGGAACACTATTAATATTATCTAATGTGCATCTTTCCTTATGTCACACTGTCAGCATTTGGAAATGATGTATGTTGGTTTCATAGTAATATACCATATGTTGGCTAAGCCCCTATTTCCTTCCCCCCTACTTCCAATCTTGGCATATCTAAATTTTAACCATATTTTAAGGTCCAGATCAAATGCCTTCCTTTCGCAAGGGCTTCTCTGAACACCCTTTCCACTTCCATGCCCTGACAAAGTGGGCCTCTCTCCCTCCTTACAATCCAACATCGATCACTTCCAGCCCCGTGTTCTCAATTTTTGTCTTAAAGTCAGAACTTCACACGCCTGCCCAGGACCGTCCACCTCAGACAGCCAATTTATGCCACTTCCATACTATTTACTGGATTTCCGGGGGACATTTCCTCTTGCCCCTGTTTCCCAGTGGCCCTTCTGAGCTCTGAAATCTTCAGCAAATCTTCAGTAGGCTCAGCTATGCAAGAAACAGGCATGGTGTGAAGGCTTTAAGCAGAATTCCAAAAAGGTGATGTGCTTTGCTCATGCCTGCTTCTCGCCTCAGTAGCCTTCTAGAAATGTGCTCACTACACTATTGGAAATGTGTTTTCCTTATTACAAAAGAGAACCAGTAACTAGGGTATGACTTTTGAAATGTCCGGAAGTCATTACAAACTTAAAATAATGGGAAGCCTTCCTGCTTTCCCATTTTTTCTGCTCTTGGGCTGGGCCTCAGGAGGAATTGTGTTTCTACTCAGCACTCCTCAGCATGTGTGCAACACAAGGCAGGAGAGACGTTAGAAGAAGTGGTAAAAAGTCACAGAATCTGCAGGTCAGGAGAAGCAGTGCATGTGTAAGGGACAGCCCCGCTCAGTGGAAGGTGTGGAGTCTGTTTGTGGGGAAGTAAGCAACCGTGTGCTCTGCAGGGCTGCAGGCCGGGGTTCATCCCCGAAGTGGGGGAAGTATTTATGACCGTGGTCACAATATGTTTCCTTTTAACCATATCTTAAATCTAAAGACAGCTATTGTTTATGCAAACCTTCCATAAAAGTTTAACAAAAAATTTATGTTCCCATTCTTGATTTCTTGTTTTTCCCCTATCTTAGCCACATGTTTTTCTTTCTGTTTCTTGTCATTTCTTCCTCCAGCCTCCTGTTCCTTCTCTTTTTGCATCTGTGAGATTTTGACTACAACTAATTTTTCATTTTAATGTTCTCATTTCTCTCCCCCCACCCTGTCACACACTTTTAAAACAAATTCTGGATTTGCGTTTCTTGATAGTCATTTTTATATCTTCCTACAGCGGTTTGCCCAGCTATGGCTAACATGTTTTGTAGCTGTAATGTGATCATTTAAAAAGCTTAACCAGGGAGTTTTAGTGAACTACTTGCTACGAATCCCAAATATTCAGGTTAGCTTAAAAAAAGTTTTTTTACAGCCTTGCTCTGGGTTGACAGAATACCAAAATATCCCCCCAAAGCTCTGGTATTTACCTGTGGTGTTGGGATTGGTGTTTTGGGCAGGAGTATTAGAATGATGTTATTCTCTGTGGCATCAGGGTTCAGAAACAGTCACTGGGGTCCTGCCCTGAGGGATGTTTGTGGGTCAGGGTGAACTGAATGACTACAAAGTCAAGTTCTCATTGGGAAATGTGGCATTGCAGGTACGTTAAACAGAGCCTTCCAAGTTCACACTTCTTGCAAGTCTTGCCTTTATGAAAACGCACCTCTTAATTTTAGTTTACGGCATGTGCAAATTTTTTTTTACAATAAAAACATTTTTTTAAGTTAATATTTTAAAATATATTATTATAAACTCAGAAAGCTGTTTATGACAAACTAAAATGTTTAAGAATGCAATAAATGGGGGGAAAGGTCATAAATTGTGGCTATGATGCATCCTGTCCTGATCCTCTCTTGTTAGGTAAGCCCTTCCTTGATCCACAGCACTTTTTGGCCACTTTACCTCCAAAAGGAACTAAATTCTGACGCTCACAGAATTCTCTTGAGTATTAAAAGCCTTGTTAATTTTTTAAAGTTGCAGATCGACATGCTTTCTGCTTTCCAAAGCAAAGACATTCTCCTGGTCAATGAAGTGAACCCAGAATATCTTCATATGAGGTAGGATGAAGAGATGGAAAAAAACAGGATTAAAGGTAAGGATTGTTTCTTCCTTTAGATGCAGAGTAAATGCTACCATGTAGGAGACAAATGAATCATTTGTAGTCAGTATAAGCTGGTGCTTGATTTGTTTTTCTTATTCTTTACATTAGTACTTAAACATTCTTCTCAAACAATTTGTCACAACTCATTTCCCCTCTGAATCTAAGTGAGAATCTTCAGGTATTTTCTGTGCCCTGAAATTTAGAGCTTTTCAGTTCAAGTTGTGGTTAGTAATAAATCCTTATAATCTTTAATAAATATATCTAAATCACAGACTTAAAAAATATCACCCCCAAAAGGTAGTCCATTAAAGGGGATACAGTTTTAAAATCTAGGACCTTGTTATTGTAGACTAGGTTTTTGCAAAGCTGTATAAATAAATGAAGTTTAAATTTGAGAGCACCATGAATACTGCTTTTTCTAAATTCAGAAATTAATACTATAACATTTGAGTAAGGAACAACAGTCAAAAGAAGGATGATTCACAAATATACATGTGTATATTGTAATATCATTTGAATATTTATTTGATACAATAGGCATTTTAAATAACAAATGTTCAGTGCTTTCCTCCTTACTGCTAAGCATCCTGGCAACAAGTTCTAGGGACACAAGTAAAAGTCATGATCATTGTCTTCCAAGGGTTTCAGAAGGGAAGGTCACCCCTGTACTTGGAAAAGTAGCAATGCAACTGGGGTGCAAAATGCTCGGATGGAATGGAAAAGGGCACCTGCCTGGTGCGGCCTCAAGTTCCAGAACTATCGCACCTGCTCACCAACTGTGGGTTTGGCAGCCAGCCCCATTCATCTGACCGCTGAGGCTCAGCGTTCTGGTCTATTACAAAAATGGGGATGGATTTCTGCCATCCCTACTTTGCAGTGGCATCTATGAGGACTGTGCAAAACTCATGAACATGACACACATTGGCTAAGGTACAAAACCAGTATTGTGCTATTGTGGGGGTTCAGAGGAGACAGGGCATTATTGTGGTACTATGAGTATTGTACTGTTGTGGCAGAGGTATTCTCAGACAACTAAAATTTAAGCTGGACCCTTAACAAAGGTCAGGACAGAGAGACCTAAAGAGTATTCTGGGTATTGATAACAAAGCTTTAAAAGCAGGAGCTGCAAAGATACACTTGCAAGCTAGAAAGTCTATGTAATTCACCTTCCTTTAGACTTAATGTTTATCATCCTGAATGCTGTAAGTGTATGAGGACTGTCCAGGAAGTATCCAGCCGTGTAACCATTCTCATTATACTGACACTGGCTGGATTTTTTTCTGGACAGCCCTTATATATTGGGAGAAGGGAGCTAACACTACATATACATTTTCTTACAATTTTGCTACAAAACATTAAAAATGATCATTGGAAAGTGGTACACTGGAAGTCTGTCACATGTGATTGCCTTCTGCCTGAGTCTGCAGGTAGACCCACCCTCTCATTGTCATTCTTTGTCTTCAGTCTAAGTTTCAACAGGAAGTCCTTGGTCTTAGCTCATCCCCCTCCTGCCATTTTGCATGTATTCTTTGCTGTTCTCCCTTTTCCCGTGTACATATTGTGTGTCTCCAGTTGGATTACAAAGCCCTTGAAGGTGGAAAGGCTTACCCATCATGTTGTCTCATTGAGCCTGACAGAATCGCAGGCTCCAGGTTATAGCTGACAAACTGTTCCTACTGCTTAATATTCGGACACTAATTCTGACAGTCAAATCCACTTGAGCTCTATTGCTGAGTTTCAAAGTCTCATTCTCAAAGTAACCTTGGGTGGAGAAAAAGCCAAACGTGTTTTTAAGACTTCTGAAACACTGATCATTTGTGCTGCGTCATATACTATAGGCATTCATATAAAGAGGGCATGATCTGCCTATATTTTACATTTGATTATGAACCCAGACTACAAGTATAAACATGTTACTTCTTGCTTAAATCTTGTCAATGGTCACAATTAGGCAAGTTAGATCCAACTCTTTGTTAGTGCTTGTCAGTCCCTCCTGTCCTGACCCTCACTTTTCCCTGTCTCTGCTCACCTCCCTTCACTGGCTCCCTCCAGTGCACCAGTCAGAACCTCTCCTTGGGCTCCTTGCAGCCCTCAGACCGTCTCAAAGAACAGTGAGCTGAAATGGAACAGGCTCTCTGGCTCCTGCCGCCTCATCACAGCCCCAGTGGGTTTACTGACTGAGGCTGCAAGAAGTTTGCTGGGCCTGCCCAGCCTTGACAAGCGGTTCTTCTGTGGGCTCCCTGCGCCTGGGCACTTACTCTCCGAGTTGGGATTCTTTCCTGTCACAGCCTTGTTCCGGGGAATACAGACTCTGAAATGAAGATCGTGCAGGAGGAAATGCGCTTGGGACTGGTACCCATGGGGAAGGGAACAAAACAGGCTGGCCAAGGAGAGGTTGGGCTCAATGCTCTTCAGCTAGAGACCCCCAGAGTCACAACTGGACTTAACACACGTTGAGTCGATGGCAGAGGGAGAAGCGTGGGGCTCTCAACAAAAGTGTTAGAATCGCATATAGGACTTGAGCTTCAAGTACTTGATTTGGGCAGAGATCTAAGGTTCACTCTAGATTAGATGCTGCCAATCCAACTACAAAAAGAAAGAAACGTGAGAGCATTTCTATGATGAGGCTCCCCAATGACTCATCCCTAGTGAGGGCAGAATAGAATGATAGAACTAGAATTGGTAACGAAGTAGCAGGGGGAGATGTTTTATTTCTATTTTTATTGTTTTTTGACAGAGAGAAACAGAGAAAGAGAGAGAAGGGGGAGGGCCCAGAGCAGTCTCCATAGTTGTATGTCATTAATGTCCGATATAGTTTCACTCCACAGGTGGGTGAGGGGCTGCACAGGGCAGGAACTGGCAGGGGGCCTCCAGCATGGGAGGCTCACCTCCACCAGGGGGCCTCCAGCATGGGAGGCTCACCTCCACCAGGGGGCCTCCAGCATGGGAAGCGGGTGAGAGCCAAACTGGGGGCCTCCTACCGGGAAAGCTCACCCTGGTGAGACTTGAACTGGGGGCACACCAAGTTTAGCATGTGGGTCCGCGCGGGTCGGGGCCAGGACACTGTCCTCGGCCCCTGGGACTGTAAGACAAGCACTCACCCCCTGAGCCATCCCGGCATCTCCTGTGGTTTTTGTTTTGTTTTGTAAGCGGCACAGTGAACTTGTCTTTGCGCTTAGTGTGAAGAGGCCTTGCTTTTTGTGTGTTTTGTCCTGGTCTTCTTTGAGGTGGCATTCAGTGAGATCATAGATGTCCAAAGGAGAATAGTGTGGCCTGGCTGGAGGCTGCCGGAACAGCTCCTGAGGATCAGAGGCTGCATTCTTCTTCTTTCCCGGTTGTGATGCAGGCTCATCGGCCCTCAGCCGACCCCCAGAGGAAGCCCAGAGGCTGCAGTGACCACAGTGACCTGCTGATGGTGCCAGGCCGTCAGGCCTTTCTATCCCCACCTCTATCGGTCCCTGGACCAGGCTGCCTGTGGGCAGGGAGGGCATCCTGGGCAAGGTGGTTGTTTCAGCCCAGATAGTGCCTGCAGAGAGCCCACGCGGAGGCCTGACTGGCAGCCGGTCTCAGCAGCGCGGTCCCTCACTCCAGGCAGAGGGTGTAGTGCATCAGAACAGACATTCACCTCTCGATGCCACCATAAGCTCTGTGGCGACCAGGACTGAGACTCTCGATCGTCATTGTACCTGAAAAGCCTAGCGCAGTGCCTGGTCCATGGTAGGTCCTCCATAAACATTTGCTAAATAAATTAATGAGTTGCACATCATGAAGTCTTCATTTTCTGCCTAACTACCTGTTGTACTCCTTTTCTTTGAGGAAAACCTTTTCTTTCCAGGGGATAACTTGTTTCCTGTGGACTTTTAATGCACCATCTAAAATATCTAGAGCAATAGTTTTCATTAGTAGATGGGGGAGGGAGTGAATTAGTTACTGGGGAAACTACTTCTAAGTATACATGTTTGCCCCCAAGGAGACTCTATTCAGGATTCTGATTCAGGAGGTCTAGAGTGGTGCCCAGACCAGGCTATTTTGAAGAAACTCCCTAACATTGAGTCTGTTTCCTTCATTACCTGCCTCCTCCCCACCAAAAAAGTATTTGAAAGTTTAGTGGTGATTTTTTCAAATGGCCTTCATGAACCAGGGAACATTCCCCTCACCTTTTTTTTTTTTTTCTGCCTCTTCAGATATAGTTCTAAAAAGCCAAACATGAACTTATGTCACTGCCCAGCTGAGACAGTCCGTACAACCCCTCACACTTTCCAAGGACAAGAAATCCTTTAAGCAATTCCTCCCTGCAAGTACAGAATCCTACTTAAACTGAAAACCTCATCCTGAGGTATTTTAATGACTATGTGGAAGACACATTAAGGTTTCTATTACATATGAACTACATGCTGGCCCTGGCACATCTCCACCAACACAGACCCCTGGTGCCCCTGCTTCTGGACTCAATACCACATTTGCCTTTGAATATACTTCTATAGAAAAGCGAGCCATATCCAAGGCTGCCCCTTGGCAAACATGAGGAACAGGTGAATTTGTTTGGATCATCTTTCTATGCCCTGGCCTTCAGTTCTTTCCTACAGCCCTGTCTCATATACAGGAGGAAAGCCAATAACTATCTACAGAAGTTCTCTTTTCCAAAAGTATTCCTATTATAGAAGAAACGACGATAGGAGGATGCCATTGAACGTGACCTTCTCCATCATTTCATAATAGTCTGAGTCTTTCTGCCCCATTCATCAGCAATGAGCTTGTTGAGAGGGGAGGCTGTGCCTTGAACATCTTTGCATTTTCTGTGCAGAGCTCTTTATTGCGAAACTGAACAAACGCAGGAAGGAACGCATGGATGCATTAGAGTGGTAGGGGGCTTGTAGGCATTTGAGGTAGGGTGACCTTCAACAAAGTTGCCGCTCCATTATCGTCACTGGCACTACTTTCTTTCTGCTTTCTTTTCAAGTGGGAATAGCGAAATGAAGAGCCTATGAAATAGAGGCCCATTCTTTCAAGAAGCTTCTAAGCGAAATCTTGCGGCTGTGGTACTGATATTTTATGGGCGCGGGGCGGGGGGCATTGTTATCAGTATTTTTAGGGAGGCACCGCTATAAGTATATTTTAAAATGAAACAACTGATATTTGGGGAAGTATTTGAGATAGAACATATTTGTACATTTGGAAAATAACGAGTAAAATTAGAATAAGCTGATAATAGCAATCTGTCCTGAACCTTCTCTAGCCTTGTCTGGAATGATGGATGCTTCTTACCACTACATTGTCATGGCCTGAGAGATCCCAACACACACGCATGGATTCATACATATAGACAATGCAGGTGTTATTTTGACATACTGTATTTCCTTGTAACATTCTGTGTGTTTTTAAACAAACTTGGGACCATACAATCCAAACTGTTTTGCAACCTGCCTGTCCCCATGTTATCATGAACATTTCTCATGTCTTTAAAATTCTTCTGCCACATTACTCTAAACGACTGCCTAGTGGCTCTTTCTTTAAATCATTTTCCTTCTGTTCCTCATTATTGGACACTTCTTTAAACATGTTCCTGATGTTGAAGTTTTAGGCTGCAATGAATATCTTTTAAAGAAATCTGAATGTTTCCTGGAATTAGAATTTCTAGGGCAAAAGCCCTTTGCATGTTTAAGGCTTTTAAAATACAATGTCAAATTACCCTTCATAATTTGTTGTGTTCACTTACAGCCCCGCCAGCAGTTATTGTAAAATTTATTTCCTAACACATTTAAAGGTCACTTTCATTTTGGTACTTTGGCAACTGTATCTGTCCCTCTATGTTTTGCGTTCAAGGGTTGGATTCTGGTGTATAATCTGCGCAATTTCTGCCTATCGATTGAGTCTTCAGCAGGCAAGGTTTTAATAAGACTACTTTATCATAAAGGATTTCTTGACCTTTCCACCTCTAGAAGTCTACTGTGAGAAACTGAACTAGTCATTTCTAATCATAAATATTAGAGAAAGTAACTATTTTGCTTATATGCTTTTTTTTCCTTCTTTCTTTCTTTTCAATCTGGATGGCCAGGAATGGCTTATTCAAATTCAAAATTGTTTCTACTTTCTCATTCTCAAGTAGCCAAGCATACGATTTGGTCTCCAGCTCAGCATGGAAACATTTACAACACAACCCAGATATTTTCATCCTGTTTGTCTGGGTTGAATAAAAGCATTTCTAATTCGCACAAGGATGTAACCTCTCATCTAAGATGTTTTTCATTTTAGCCCAGAGTGAACGCTTCATAGAAACTACTTGACAGTGTTCTTCTCCCTTGGTGACAGATTCCCAAGATGCAACAGGTTTTCAGATTTATTATTCTCCTGTAATGAAGAAACTCAAGGATACTTAAACCTGGAGGAGCTTTTTATTTGACATCTTTCTTTCAAGGTAACAGCTCTGCAGTTTGCTTCGGGTGCACCCGCTTATTAGTGGTAGCTTTCTGTGAAAATGTGGTTATCAAAAAAGGATGATATATAGTGAAGAGCAGCTGCTCCAAATCAGTAACTATTCATAAATAGCTTTCCCCCCCTAGAGTGAGGAGGCCCTCTATTCTCAAGTTATAACAGTCAGCAGAAAATCAAAACCCAAAGGATGATAAATAGTTTTAAAACTATTTCTCCCTAGTGTTTTGAATGTCTTGTAATGCAATGCACTTTTGCTGAACCAGAAATTGTCTGCAATAAAAGAATATTGGGAAAAATGTTTAGATTCTCACTGATTTCTAGAACATAGAAGGAATGTTCTGGTTTCACTGTTAAAGGTTAAACGCTGAGCCTATGTCATAAGCTTCAATAAAATGAGGTTTTTGGTCCTGTGCCCCCAATAAACTGTTACAATTTTTAACACATCAAAGCTGAAGACCCTTTTTCCTAATTTGAAATAACAGTCAAATGAATTTCTTGGCAATAAGCAAACGATTGCTTTTTAAAAAGCCTATAAATGTTTCTCTTTTTTTGTCATCAAAGAGAAAAGACAGCTTCTTTCAGCTGCCTTCTGACTTAAAAACATCTTTTCTATATACACAGGAACAAATACCATTTTTCTGGTAATTATGCTGATGTCTTTTCTGGTTATTAATCATCTGTTTGTACATTACATTGATCATACTCCTAGAGGTCCTCTGAACTTGCAGCTCCCTTCCTTAAATCAGGGAATCACAGAAATCATTCCAAAATGTTCCCAAGACCTGTTGAGATTTAAATTAAACTCTAAATGATCAACCATGATACGAAATTCATCTTCAGTTCCAGGCTGTGATTTTCTACTTGAATCATTTGTTCCCACTAGAGGTTAATTGAATGTCAGTCTTTCCTGTAGGCGACTCTTTTGCAACTATTAGTACTCAGTCATCAATAGTTACAGAAGAGAATCTCAGTTGTCAAGAGGCTTTGTTCTTAGTGAAGCTGACCAATGCCTCAGAAGTCCTTGAAATGTTATCTATTCTTTTGTGTGCATACACACACACAAAAAAAAAGAGATGTGAACTTTTTTTCCGTCTGAGTCTTCTCTAGAACAGATGGGGCTTATGCTTATCTGGATGGGGCACATCCTGAGGACTCCCACCTTGACATTGCAATGAAAACCTTCCCTCAAATCTCTAAATTCTCTCATCTGGCACAATAAATTAGAAAAGCCTGCTGTTCCCTTTGGTAGGCTTATAGAATGCCCCCGTGTGAGATTAATATCCAGAAATCATCTTTTCTCTGGTGTAGCAGAAGGCAGATGATGAGTCCCAGATGTTTCTGCAAGACTGTCATTCCCAGACATAATAGATTGTACAGGAAAACCTAGAATAAAGAGTTGTGCGTTTTCTTTTTCTCTTAATCTTTTCCCCCCTCCTTCCTTCATCTCCATTTTCCCTCTCTTTCTTCCTTCCCTCTCTTCCCTCTCTCCCTCTCCCCCCCTTCCTTCTACCCCTCCACCCCTTCTCCTCCTCCCCATTCTCTTCCTCCTCTTGCTCCTCCCCTTCCTACTCCTTTTCTCCCTCTTTCTCCTCCTCCTCCTTCTCTCTCTCTCTCTCACACACACACACTTTTTTTCTCTCTCTAAAGGATTCAGAAGCATTGAAGGTTGACAATACCCTCAGATTATGGAATACCTTGCCTACATTTCAGTTACTACACCTGGCACTGAAGGCTGAAGGAGGTTCAGCTGATCAGAGATATTTCCGATGTAGTAAACTTGAACATCACATAGCAATAAGGAGGAGCCTGTGGGATGCACAGCACGTTAAGGCAGAGTGGCCCACTGGTCGTTCATAGCCTTCTTCATGTTGAGCCTCCTGCAGTTCTATTTCAGAGATAAGAGCTGTGCTTGATTCCTTCCTACTTGCTTTATCCCTTGTTGCCTTCAAATCATAGGGAATGTTCATAGAGCTCCCTAGAAAATTCTGTAAAGTCTCCAGCTGCCTTAGGGAATGTGAACTTAATATTCTTGACACTATCTAATTTCTCCAGTACTAAGCTAGACAGTTTCCATAGAGGAGAGATGATGGTGTTCGCGATGAATTCACCACCCTGATTTCCTAGATGAAGGGCCTAAGATTTATAAGAGTACATGGTCTTTACTCATGATAGAAAGCTAGTAAGATTGGGAACCCAAGCAACAAGTTCAAGCCTGTCTAACTATAAAGCACACAGTGGTGTGTTGGTAGGAAGCGCCCCCAGCATAGCTGACTTCAAGCTATCAGCAGATGTCGCCAAACCTGCAGAGTTGGGAAGAGACGTGCGTGATTACCCTTCGGGGCTGTCATTGTGGGCTATAGTGCATGCTGCCTGTGCCCTTATAGCGTCAAATGCCACGAGCCTCCCCAGGATGTGGGGGCAGAGCGTGGACATGGACAGAGATGATCAGTAGGGCTGTCTTTAGCTACAGAGTTCATCAGGTAGTCTCTTCTAACTTCAGGGCTGTCTCTTTTATTGCTGTCAGGTTTCAAGTGTTTATCTTTCTCAAGTGAAGCCATTTCCCAAACCAAAATAGAGACCAGGGAGGGAAGGGCGTGCTCTGCTGGAGTACCTCCGGGGCTGCTTTCGCGGGAGTAGACTTGCTTCCTCCTCTTACAAAGCTGCAAATGCTGCTTTTCTATTCTGTGGTTTCCCATCTGGCTGTAGGAATATATATTCATGGTGACTAGAGAGTCATTCACACCCATAATTGGATGTAACCTCCTGAGAAATCCAGGCTCCAAGGGAGAAGGGAGGAACTTATCAAGATTCTCCTTACTCGCTTCTGTCAGCTAGCCAGTCCGTGCTCAGACTGAGTCACAGTCTGTTGGGCAGCAGGTGAATTGAGACTTTGCCTTCCTTCCTCACTGGTGAAAGTGAGCAGTATTTCAGCACTTGGAAGGCTAGAGCCGGCCTCTTGTTCCATCCCCATCATCCCCTGAGTACACATGGAATGGATGGAGAGCTCCAGCCATGAGCTCAGGACTGGTGGGTAGATAGGTGACGCCGCTCACCTCCTGGAGTTATTTTGCTCACACTATAAAGATAAACGTGGTTGGTGTTCGTTACTTTTCGAGAAGAAACCTGGACTTGGAGGTCAGTTGTGCTGCCTGAAGTCATCTGGCTGGCAAGCAGCAGTCAGGAATCACACCCCAGCCAGCCTCACCCCAAAGCCTAGATTTGTCTGTGATTCCTTACTGACGGTATACTTTTAGATCAGCAGAAAGCCTCTCATTTTGTATTTTACTGCTGTGAATGAATCAGTTATAAAGGTCACAATTCCACTGTCTTTGATTTGTAACAGGCCAAACCAGGCTCACAGAGGGTCATATGGCACTGTCCACAGACTCACCATGACGTTGCTTAGAGAAGGCAGACTACGGAGCAAACTGAACTCCACACAGCCGGCTGAATGCACTTCTAGGATGCCAAACCTAAGGAAGTGCCTTTTAAAAATCATATTTAACTTTTTTTAAATAAGAATAATAATCAGTGGGAAACATCTAGGAAAATATGAGAAAGAAACTGAAAACCACTTATAAGGTTACCAATATGGCATGCATAGTTTTAATTTTATAATCGTGTATATACTAATTGTAAAATTAAACTATATATGTATATAGTTATAGCTATATAGAACTATATATGTGTATATATCTTTCACTAAAATCAGACATATATATGTATACATTTTTTAAAACCATGACATTACCTTTGACCATATGGCCACTCCATGGATCAATGCAGGGCCTTAAGCAGGTCAGCTCCTCTTACAGGCAAAGTGCTGCCCACTGGGAGGATTTCCTTTCCTCTTGTTCAGGGCTGCCCCTCATGGGGCTATAATGACTGCAACCGTCCACTTTGGACTGGTGCTGGCATATGGTACAGACCATCTAAATCTGGTTTGAATTATTTTCCTTTAGTCAGTGGGCCATTGGGAATTTGCTGTGAGACCATGAGGATGCGTGAGGACACCAGTGTGGCCACCAGTGTGGCCATAGTAAGCATGCTGGCTAGGTGCGTGACTTGCTTGTGGGCCTTATTTATGCCTTCAGGAACTGTTAGGCATCCACCTGTATAGATCATCTTTCTGTAATGGTTGAGCACTTCTTGGAGTTGTCACTTTAATGGCCAAGTGGATCAGATAACATTCAGTTCATGAATAGTAAGTGTCAGGTGTCTGGTCATCTGGTGGCCCGTGGTGAGTTGTCTCCCTGAGGATCCAGTGGCAAGCCAGGAGTCATTACCCTCAAAAGGAGAAGAGTTATTTGTTGGAGGCATAGCGTTACTCATAAATACTACCGTAAGATCCTTCCCTTTTAATGTTTCACTGAAGCTTGTGATAGGCTCTAGACAGATTTGTGACGTAACAAGTCCTTTAAGCACCATTGCATTTCGGGAGTCATGAGGTTCTAGCAACAGCAGCTATTGCTCTGGGTCCTGATCAGCATGAGCGCTCTTCCCACAGCCAGCAACTGTACATCTCACCAGATATTGTTCCTTTTTAGTATACTTACGTCTACATTTTTCTATATTTTTCAACTTACTTTTCAAACATTATCCATCAAGATGACGCATTATCCTCTGACTTCTCCAGCTTTGCAGACTTTATTAATAAAGATCCAGCTTGTTGGTTCTTAAGTAGGTTTACATTCGATATGTTCTTTAACTATAAGGAATCTAAATTTCATTTGCATTTATTTACAATGATTTTTTGAAATATAACACTGTTAATTGGTTTTAGTGACAAGTGTCCAACTCTTTTATTCAACTCACTAATGCTAGCACTGGTATTACAATTATCTTTCAGTGTATTACAATGCATCTTGTGATAAATTTTTCAGAAGGGCACATAGATCATAGATTTTCTGAGTCCTTGATTGTACAAGATAGTTTCTCTGATGCCTTCACAAAAGAAAAATAACTTCTTGACTGAGGATAAAAAATATCATGCCACAATTATATTACTCTAAATGTCTATAATTACAATTTCATTTCTTCTGGTACATAATGTAACAAAAAAAATCTAAGTTCAGTTTAATTTTTGTTCTTTTTTGAAGGAAATTTTGTTTTATAACTAAATATGCATAGAATTGTTTTGTTTTTTGTTGGAGGGCTTTTATAAATATTTTTTAAAGATTTATCTTATTGTTTTTGAGAGAAGGTGAGAGAGAGAGAGAGAGAGAGAGAGAGAGAGAGAGAGAGAGAGAGAGAGAGAGAGAAAGGGGGAAGGGTGTTGGGGAGGGCCCAGAGTAGTCTCCATAGTTGTGAATCATTACCGGTAGTTCTGATATGGTTCCATTCCACACAGGTGGATGTGGGGCTACATGGGGCGGGAACCAAACTCGGGGCCTCCCACATGGGAGGCAAAAACTTTCCCTGCCAAGCCATCCCAGCAGTTACTAGGTGCACTGCAGTTCAGCATATGAAGTTTGCATGGGCCAGGGCCAGGAATCAAACCCCAGATCTCATGAGCAAGTGCTCAACTGCTGAGCTATTCCAGCGTCCCGATTTTTTCTTAAATATTTTAAACTTACAAAAAATAACTTGTAAGAATAAGATTAGTAAAACAAACACCCAGATGCATTTTTTCTAGATCCACCTATCACTGATATTTGATCTCATTTGTCTTTGTTTTCTCTCATTGTAAATACTCAAGCGCACGCATGCGCGCGTGCGCGCGCACACGCACACGCACACACCTTTTTCTGAACCATGAGAAGGTAAGCTTTGTACTCTTTACCCTGAAATACTTTGATGTGAATTTCCTAAGAATAAGGAATGTTTCTTTTCAACTTCAGTAAATTTAACATTGAAAACTTTATTTTTATCTAACTAATCATCCATATTCCAATTTTGTGAGTTGATCCAATAATGTCCCTTTTAGCATGTACTTCCCCTCCAGCGTGGTATCCAGTCTAGAGTCAGATATTGTGTTTAGTTGCTGTGTCTCTTTAGCCTCCATTAATTTGAAATATTCCCATAATCTTTTGTTGTCTTTTATGTCATTGACATATTTTGAAGAATACAGTCCCCAGCCCCTTTTTAATAAAATATTTCTCATCTTGGATTTGTCTGGTGTTTCTTCGTGATTAGATTCAAGTTATGTGTTCTTGGTTGTAATACTATATGAGTGATGTCCTTCTTAGAGTATCTTGTTTAGAGGCAATGAGCTGTCCCTCATTGGTGACATTGACTTTGTTCACCTGGCCAAGTTACTCTTTAATTTTTCCAATGTTTAATTGCAATTTTTCCCTTGCCACTAATAAACAGTCTGTGGGGAGACAATTTAAGGCCATGCAGGTAGATATCTTACTCCTTATAAAAAATTTCCCCTAGCTTTAGCACCTATAGTTGACTCCTGCCTGATCCAGTCTTTACTAAATGGTTGCACCTTCAGAACTCCCTTCATGTTTTTGCAGTCAACGTTTGATTTTCTACTGTAAGTAGAAGTTCCTCTTGTCATCTCTAATCTGTCATCTATCTGTCTATCTAGCTATCTAGTTATCTATCTAAGAATTTCCCCTAGCTTTAGCACCTATAGTTGACTCCTGCCTGATCCAGTCTTTACTAGATGGTTATAACTCCAGAATTCCCTTCACATTTTTCCAGTCAACACTTGATGTTCTACTATAAGTAAAAGTCCCTTTTGTCATCTCTTATCTATCATCTGTCTATCTATCTATCTATCTATCTATCTATCTATCTATCTTCTATCTATCATCTATAATCTGTCTATGTATCATCTATATCTATATATCTATCATCTATTTATCTGTCTATACCTATCTATATCTATCTATCTATCTATCATCTATCATCATCTATCTGTCATCTAACATCTTTCTATCTGTCTGCGTGTCTGCTTATCTGTCTATCATCAAACTATCTGATCTATCATGTCTCATTGGTAAGGACTGATGTATTTTTGTTCTCAGAAGTATTTGCTATGCAATACTCTACTTCATTATTTTGCTGCTCAAATTGTCCTAGATTTTGCCAGAGGGAATCTCTTTGAGCTGACTTCTGTGTCCTTCTGACATTTCCCTATCATTTTTTTTTAAGCACTCCCCATGTTCTAGGTTTCAGAAGGTGTTCCACATTCATTTTTGTACCTATTCTACTCCAGACCTGAAACTAGCTATTTCTCCAAGGAACCCTGTTGTTGTTTTTTTTACTGGGGAATTGTAGTAGAGACCAAGATCTGGGCAGTAGGTGTGCTCATTATGACTAGATTACCTTTGCTCTCAGTAGGCTGACCAGATGTACCATATTAAATGGGACAGAACACAATGGTACTGTCCCATTTCAAATGGTACGTATGGTCAGCCTTCTGACACCTTGAGCTTAGCCCAGCAAGACTAATCTGGCCATATGTAGCATTTGAAACGAGACAGTACCATTGTTTTCTGTCCCGTTTAAAATGGTACGTCTGGTCAGCCTACATCTTAATTCTTTCAGCAAACAGAGCTAGAAATTTTATTATCTCACTTTCTCTTTCTAGGAGTGATATTGTCTGCACTTTACCTAAATCTTTCACTCCTATCTACCATTTTCACACTTTTACATCTCTGTTCTCTACACTGCCCCCCTGTGGCAAGCAAGCATTGGTAGCTCTGTTGGAATTTTATTGTTTTAATCTATTTACAGGTAATTTGAAGGTTATGGGATTTTTTGCTTCCTTGTAATGCTGAAAAGAGGAGCTCTGTGTTGTTTGGTTTGCTTTCCTTGTTGATTTCATGTTTGTTTATTTGTTTTCTGAAAAGGTATAGGGGGAGACTTGGACTTAATTGACTGCCTTTTTTCCCCAAAACCTACATCTCTCCATAGGTGTGGGCATCTTTTTATGACTTATGTCTAAATATCGTGAACTTTTTCAATTTTTATAACCAGATTATTTTTTACTCCAGAAATTTTATTTAATTGTATGTTTTTGATCATTGATTCTGGTTCAGTTTTTAATTTTTTTTCTTCCTAACATACAAAGCATTGGATCTTTGGTCTTCATCTTTCATATCATCACAGTCTTTTATAGGGTGTACTACCTCTTTGCTGTTTTTCTCTGTAGTCTGAGAGCATGTTTCCTGTTTCTCTTCCATATCATTGTTTGGTTTTCCACAATATCAGTTTGTATCAGTTAGCAAAATCTCTTTAGTTTAGCACAATAGTTTGTCACTCAACTGAAGTAGAAAACAAGTGTTCCTGAATGGTGGAAATCTTTCTCACAAGCAGTGATGTAGGGAATAGACCTCCTTTCATCTTGTCACTGCACTGTCACTAAGATCTCAGAGTTCTCAGCTAGATCCTCAGCATCTGAATGGCAAACAAAGAATGAAAGAGAGAGAGGGAGAGAGAAAGAAAGGAAGGAAGGAGGGAAGGAAAGAAGGAAGGAAGGAAGGAAGTTGTTATGGGCTTGATCTAGAAGTAGTATATATCTCTTCAATCCACGTTTTATTGGCCAGAACTCAGTCATATGACCATATCTAGCTTAAGGTGACCAGATTTTAGCATTGGTAAAGCAGGACACCATTGACCAGGGGGAGGGGGTTCTTGATTAAAAATTTGGTCTATCTCCCGCTGTTCCCTAGCTTGTCATGCATTCTTTCCAAAAATCGGGACTTTTTTAAAATGCCGCGGGACGTGGGACAAATTGTTAAAAATTGGGACTGTCCCGCCAAAAGCGGGATGTCTGGTCACCTTAATCTAGCTGCAAAGAAGACCAGGAGATACACCTGCATGCAAAGGAGGAAATGGAAACAGGTTAGCTGAACGTCTCGCAGTATTAGTAAAACATCTCTTTTTACTGACTAATTCAGATTTTTAATTTTACAATTGAAATTATAATTTTGAAATTGTGCTTTTGCATTATATTCATTTCCATTTTATTTTCAGCTTGTGGCTCTTGCAACTTATCATGTCTTGTCAACTCTTTTGTCTTTTTAATTTATCCTGTCATCTCTTCTAATTCTATTGTGAACGCTGATTGTTCTTCTGGTTCCTGTGATAAAATATTTCTTCTTTGTCATTAAAACTGTACTCCATCTCTTTTGTTCTACAGTTATTTTCCATACAAACTATGCTCATTATTTTCTGTTTATTCATCCTCAAATTGAGAGTAAACTATGTAGTTTTCCAAAAAGAAAAGAAAAGAAAAGAAAAGAAACCTCCGATTGATTTATTAGCTTTGGATTACCAAGGTCAAGCTTGTCCAACCTGTGGCCCAGAGTCCACACGCAACCCGGGACGGCTTTGAATGCAGCCCAACACAAATTTGTAAACTTTCTTAAAACATTATGAGATTCTTTTGCAAAATTTTTTTTTTTTTAGCTCATCAGCTATCATTAATGTTAGTGTATTTTATGTGTGGCCCAATGAAGCCAAAAGATTGGCTATTCCTGGCCTAGGTGATAAGCTAAGGAGATATATTGCTTGATTTACTTATCTTTAAAGAATCTACTTGTTTCCAGACTCAAGTTTCACTCTCATTTTTGTCACGCTGACATCTCAGGTTCCTAAGCCCCAAAGGAGTCCTGCAGGGCCAGTCACCTCTTCCTCCCTTTGACCAGATTCCCCCTGGTGAGCACCAGGCTGCTCTGTCTTCTGCCCGGCGTAGTTCATTACTGCTTCTCCACTAGCCTTCTGCCTTACAGAATTTTGTTGAAATCACTCATCTGCAGATAGTCCCTCTCATCTCTTCGACATTGTAGGTTAATATATTTTTTAATCTTTTATTATCCCTACGTTATGGGATGTCTCAACAGAGAACAGATCTTTCTTTATTCTTTTTGCTATGAACTCAACCTCTCAATTTATTAATTTTTCTCAACTGCAAAATGATCATTTCTAAAGTCACTTATAATTTTAAAACTGTACTATAAATCTCTCCCCTACTTGTGAGATGACCTTATATCCCAAAAGCCTGTAATTCACCAATTTTCAGCAAGTCTCCTTAGACTTTAATGTTGAGTGCATAATTTAACTGTTTTTTTCTGAAGGGGCTGATGGATTTTAACCTGCTACATGATCTCTTTACAGTGGTTTTGCAGAAGCATTAACTGTTATTAAACAACTCCTTCTCTGGGTCAGCCTGCCTAGAGTTATTCATGTGAAAAGTAGTTTGGAAGCAACTCAATATCTGTAGTTAGGAGTGTTTGGCCCTGATAACTTGCAGGTTAGGGCTTATGTTCAGAATGTCTCTGGTTTTCCCTGTTGGTGGCATCTTAATATTAGTGGCATATTTCTCTCAATTTTTCATCCTAAGAGTCTTTTGTTTTATTTGAAGTTCTGCAGTTCTGGACAAAAACTGCCTATCACATTAGTTTCCTTTGGCGTGTTTGCAGATTGAATTTTGACCATTCCACTGAGTCTATATTTAAGTCAGATCATTCCACATTTGGTGAAAACCTGTTTGGATACTTTGTGTGATCCAGATAGACAGAATTTTCCTTTCTTTTTTTTTTAATTTTCCTTTTTTATTTATTTTTATTTTTTATTTGATTTTTTTTGCTTCATTTTTTGATTATGCTGACCAGTACAATGTAAAACCAAGTGAAAACAATAGAGTGTATATTTAACAAACAAATTTCTTCATGATACAATAATATTGAGAAGAAAAATAGCTAACATGTGGGTAGTTCTTATATGCCAGACCCTGTTTTAGGGAATTTGCATTAATTAATTCTTTTCTTCCTTATATGACCACATGGGATAGCTCCAATTACATGGTACAGATGAGGAAAGTGAAGTCAGGGTACGAAACCAGGCTATCTGGCTCCAGAAGGACATATTTGTGGAAAGTTGTTTTCTTTTAGAAATTGTCCAGAAAATACCTAGTCCTAAGGAAGAGAGATGAACCCTAGAGTTATGTAGCTGGAGCAACTGGAAAAAGATAAATGGTTATCTTAGAATCAAAAGATGATACATTCATTTATTAGGGTTTGTAAACGTTTTACAGAAAGAACCAAATAGAGGAAACCACAAAAGCAGAATGTCTAAAGAGACCTAGCCTTCTTAAAATTTAGCAATAACATCCCCTACCTACAAAAATGTTTTAACATTTCTTCATATCCTACATCAAATACCACTTTTTGATATATTGTTGAAAGTGTTGATAAGAATTTTGTACTTTCATTTATTTGTCTACTCATTCATTGAGCAAACATTGATTGAGTGTCCACTGTGCAATAGGCTTTAGTCTAGGTCAAGGGCAGGGGATACATGTGTGAACAAGACATGAGGGTACCTTGAGCAGAAAGTGGGCGTCTGAGGCAGCACGAATAATAACCAACACACCCAGATGGCATATTAGAAAGCAGAAGGTGGTGGAAGGAAGGACCAGTGAGCAGGGCAAGAGATTTGGAAGGCCCAGAGAAGGGGCAGGACTGTTTCAAATATGGTGTCAGATATGCCTTTTAGAGAACGTTAGATTTGAGCTAAGACTTGAAGGAAGTCAGGGAGTTGACTTGCGCTATCTAGAGGAAGGTTGTTCCCAGTAGAGGGAATTGCTAAGGCAGGAGCACCGCGACACATTGGAAAAACAGCCAGGAGGCTCATGTGACTGGGCAGGGGTAGGGGAGAATGAGCGGGAGGTAAGCTCTGAGGGGGTGCAGAAGGGTATTGGCTTTGTAGGTCATTTTGGGACGCTGGCTTTTAGTCTGATTGAAGTGGAAAAGTATTGCAGGGATTGACGTAGTCTGATATTTACAAGAACTTCCAGCACCTCAAATGTGACTATTTGGAGACAGAACCTTTAAAGAGGTAATTAAGGTTAAATGATGGTACATGGTAGGGCTTAATCCAATATGACTGATGTCTTTCTAAGAAGATATGAGGACACAGACATATATCGGGAAAGAGCATATGAGGACACAGGAAAACGACAGCCATCTACAAGCCATTGGGAGAAGACTCAGAAGAAAGCAACCCCACTGACACCTTGACCTTGGCCTTCTAGCCTCCAGCACTGTGAGAAAACACATCTCTATTATGTAAGCCCTCAGCTGTGACACTTTGTCATATATTAGTAACTAGGACAGTAGATATATAATTGAACTTGAATACATTTCAATTATGTAGCATAGTTTTGTATTTTTAAAGCAGTGAATTTTTCAGCATTTTGTAAGCACTGAAATACACATTGCCTAGGCATGAACGGCTGAATGGTGCTGAAGGTGTGATAAAGGTAGAGAGGCCTTTAACAGAACGCTTAGAGGTTTAGACTTTCCTCACACGAGGATGGAACATCCTGGTTTTTGATGTATATCTATAGTGCTGATACCTTTGTGTTTTCTTTATTTTCAAGTGCTGCCTTTTCACTTTTTTTCCTTTCTAGGTGTTGCCTTTCAGAGGAGTGCTGGGAACAATTACTTTTCAACTCCACTTCTTTCAGAATAAGGCTTTATTAGCATATGTATCTTACCAAAGGCTAAGAAAGTCATTGTTATTTAATAGTATATTACCCAAATCTGTTGTTGGGGTACTCTGTGTTGACTTATATTAGTGGGTAAGATATGGTTAAGACAGTTGTTAGGTGATTGACTTTAGTGAAGTTAAAGTCTGGTGTTGGAGGCTCAGGCGGTTTCTGCCTGTTAATTACTCACAGTTAAACAGACCAAGTCACTCAGTGATGTGCTAACTACTATGCTTTGATCTTATGGAGCAATGAGAGAGAATACTGGCAACTGGGATCTGTGCCCAAAATTGGCCTTGCAAAGATCTGAGGGTCCAGAAAGCTGGCTGAGGGTCCAAACTGCTGGTGACATTGGATATTCCTGTAACAGAGGACAAAATGTTTCTATTCACAACCAGAAATAAGGCTTAGAGAATGGAGTTAGTTAGCTGGGGGAGGTAGTGGGAGGCTCGGCTTCCTGTGGGCAGGCATGAAGTCCTGTGTTGTAGCCTCCCGAACATTTCCTGGAGCCTGGTGTGGCATAAGCCTTGGGTGTTTTCTGAATAAATAGATCTGATTCCCCTCCACCCCCCCTTAGTTATGTTAGGAGGTAGGAGGAAAGAGCCTGAAATGTAAGACCCACATAAAACAAAATCCAAAACGAAGATGGAGAATTCAACACTCAGATTTAACACTTCGACCCAGAAGGAGAACCTCTGTGCAGACAGGGTCAGCTGGACTCGCCTTTGCAGAGTTTCCAGCTTCCACTAGGGTTCTCTTCATGGAGCTCTGCTGATGTCCCCGGCTCCTGAGGCGGGTGGTATGTACTTGAAAGTTCTTGTCCAAGCCTAGGCACCATTGCCTTCTCTGCAGTCCTTTTAACACGGCCGTGGTAGGCTGGGGCCCTTCAAGCACTGTTCCAACCACTGAAGCAGATGGAAAAGAAAGCACCGCCTAGGTGAGCATTTACACAGCCCTTCCTTCAAAGACTGAGCTAACTGCATGCTAGTTCCAAACACCTGTACACCTTGTCTGGGTTCCTGGTCCCAGCTCTTGGCTTGTCTTCGGAGAGCATGTGCCTCTACCCAGATGAGGCCCGGAGAACCAGAATCCCTCTCCCTGTCGTATTTGAGGTTCTCCCTCCAAATTCCAGGCTCGAATTTGAGAGATGGGCTTCCTCCCCTGATGACTAACCCTCCCCCCACACACAATGACTCTTTCTCCAGATGGGCCCTTCACCCTTAGGTGCAGAAAGGAGCCCTGTGCCAGCACAGGGTGTACTACTAATGCCACATGACCTGAATAGCATCATAGCACTGCATAGCACACACAGCCACGGGCAGATTATCCACCACTATGGTTGGGGCCACGTGCAGACCCCAGCATAGTTGGAGGTAGAGAGGAAAGAGACATCGTGACAACAGTTCAGATAGAGACATCTGGGGCCACCCAAGAAATTAACGGCCTGCTTTACAAATCCACCCCAGGCACGCTCAGTGTTTGTGATATTTGAGCTGGAAATCTGAGGATCGCAACTGAGAGATTGCATCTTTAAAGTGGTCACAGGAATGTCAAAAGCAAGTAGCAACTCCATTTTAATAGGTTTCTTTTTATGAGAAAGTAGGCAGCCAGGCTGCCAGGACCCCAACCTCTGCATGTCCCTGAGTCCTGAGTCAGGGCTCCCCTCCTATGAAATGGATACCCTCCCTGGAGAGCAGGTGGGTCCAGTTCTTTATTTTCCTTGTTGGGATTTTGTGTGTGAAACTGAAAAAACATGGCTGGGCTCTCAAACCAGTCCTGCCTCCCTCAGCCTGTTTGTTTGTTTTCCTGGGCCTTTATGGAGCTGTCGTTGGTTAACAGATGCCAAGTGGTTTCATGTTCGGATCCCTCCTGCTCTAGCTTTACCTTCAGCCCCACATCCACCTTCGTAATGGGCCTGAACTTGCCATTGTCCAGACATGAGCTACTGAACTGAAAACTCAGCTTTATGATTTAATGCACAGGTTTTTGTATCATTATGCTGCATGTAATGTTCTTATATTAATCTTCCTTCTCACTCCCTTAGCTTTGGTTGACATCAGCTATGCCTTGTTCAAAAATACTTCACGTATTTATATTCTGAGTTCTAATATTTCATGCTGACACAGACAATCTCTTTGAAATGGGTCATGAAGACTATATATTCAGGGACCATTTCTATAGTTTGAAATGGGTCATGGATTTTTCACTTGGTCAGGTAAGGAACTGGGGAGAAAATGTCTCCCTATAATTTGTAATATCCAGAACGTGCTTCCCTGAGTTTTTCTTTTTCTTTTCTTTTCTTTTTCTTTCTTAAAGGCTGACTTAGGAGATACTTGAGGCTACTTCAGAGTTTGAATATATCTTAGATCTTGGTTTCCTCACAGTTTGGCATTTTTATCTTTTACTACTTCCTGTCTCAATTTTATTTTGGGTGGGGAAAAAATGTGAACATGAGTGTCAAGCAAAAAGTCAACTTTAACACAAATCATGAGTCAGAGATAAACTCAGTTCTTTACCAAAACATAGGAAAGCAAGGAGGTCCAGTATTTAGATTTTTCTCCTTTTCCTTCATAGAAATAGCATCTCTTCTCTGGAAACCGCTTAATATCAGATTCTTCTTAATCACACGTTTTTAATTCTTTGTGACTTTTAGTATAAATAAAGTGAATGGCTTTGATTTTCAGTTAGTTTCTAAATGAGGAAACTATGTACATAGTCCCTTGGTGGGGATTTTTGCTATTTTAAACTGAAGCCAAAGCAAAATTATGCCTCTTCCTCAGTGAGTCTTGACAATAATTTCTGAATTAGCCCTGTCTGAACTTGTGTTTGGTAATCTTAGGTATTTAATTGTAAGTGTCATAGATTCCTAGCATTTGCAGTGCAGGTGTCAGATTAAAAAAGACAGTCTGACATCCTCATTGTACAGATCATTGTAGTCATTTTCCATGCCAGGAGCAAGGTAATTAATATTGCTCTCTCATTGCAGGACTGGAGCAGTGACTTTCTAAATGTTACACCTCATATCTATGGACACTCCATTTGTCTAACCATAGTACCTAACAAAGGATACTATGGTTAGAAGCCTGTACTGTGGGAGGCAGGGAAGCAATTCTATCAAGAAGTGGAGAAATGAAAGTGAATGTACAGTCATGTCTACTAAAATATTTATTTTACACAGGTCTCAAAAAGTGAAGGGAAACTACGTTTTTTAATTAAAATGACTGACAGAGAGAATCACTGATGTGCCCATAACAATTCTGTGTGTGTTTATGTCTATGTGTGTGTATGTGTGTGCGGTGTCACCCATTCAAGACCATCACAGCCAGTTCCCATGGGTGCTGACTTCCCAGGAAATGTGTGTCAGGATAAGAGTCATAAGACTAAAATGTGTACAATTTTCAAGGAACACTGACTGGCTTTAGAGTTGGTGGAGAAAGAAACTTGCCTTTAATTTGATATCTTTCTTCTTTTAAAAATGAAAAATATAACTTTATAATCTCATTATGAAGAGAACATATCTTCATTTTAGATAAAGATACAGAAAGCTCCAAACTTATATACAAATAAAGTTTTTGACTTTTATTCTCCATTTCTTCATTTTTCATTCTAAGATCACACAAGAAATTTTCAAAAAGACAGAATGCCCAAATCTAAGTCTTGCCTTCCCAACACTCCTGTCCCCAGAGGGAGCGGACTTCTTGCTCTCTGCCAGCCAATGCTAACCAAGGGGCAGCAAAGCTCTGGGGGAACCCTTTCCTCTCTCCCTTGGCAGACTCTCATGGTTTCAAATATCACCTCTTGACTTCAAAATCTGGATTTCTAATCCTGACATTCCATGTAATTAATCTTCTGCAGAAAATGTACTGTTCATCTCTACTGCTCACTCTCTGTCACACTAATGCCGCTCTTGTTACTAAATGCCAGGACTATTACGACATTCTCTTAACTGGTCTCCCTGGCTCTAATGCCTTCTAATGCAGGCTTCATACGGGAATCAGTTTAACTTTTCGAAAGCAACACTTCTCACATTGGCTTTCCTTCCCTCCATGCCTCTCTGATACCTGTAGGGGAGTGTACTAGTTAACACCTTAACCCGGAAATCAAAATGCGTTTTCGTCTTCCCCGTACTTACCTGATCAACCTGTCTTAGTACAGTCCAGGTATGGCAGAAACATCTAGTGTGTATCCATGTGCAACCGACATTTTCCAGCTTCTCTTACTGTTACACTGGGCCTAGGGGGCTGATTCTGACTGAAGAGCTATGAGTAGAAATAAGGTTTGTCACTTCTGGGCCTGGCCATAACACAGGCTGACCAGATAGACCATTTAAAACAGGCCAGAAAACAATAGTACTGTTCCCTTTCAAAAGGTATGTACGGTCAGCCTACTGACACCTTGAATTTAGCCCAATGAGATGAGGCTGATCACATGTAGCATTTGAAACAACAGTACCATTGTTTTCTCTCCCATTTAAAATGGTACATCTACGGGATGCCGGGGTAGCTCAACAGGTTGAGTGCTTGCCTTGCAACGCTGAGGTCTGGGGATCAAATCCCATCTTTGGCTGGTGCAAACCCTTGTGCTAAGCTGCAGCTGAACTGGAAACCACTGGGATAGTGGTGAAAGTTCTCACCTCCCATGAGGGAGGTCCTCAGTTCAGTTCCCATCCCGCTCAGCCCCACATCCACCTGTGTGGAATGAAACTACGTCACAACTAATGATGTACAACTACAGACACTGCTCTGGGACCTCCCCCTTCTCTCTTTCTCTCACCTTCTCTCAAACAATAAATCTTTTTTTAAAAATAAATAAATAAATAAATAAATAAATAAATAAATAAATAAATAAATAAAATTGTATGTCTGGTTAGCCTACCATAACAGCCCCAATATGGCTCTTCAGTTTTTTCGTTATATTTTGTGGTATCTTTGAAGGCCACATGTTTCAGAAGGTGTAGCTATACAATGGTAGAGCCTTCATCAGCTACCTCCTTAATCTGTACATCCTAAGTTTTTGACACATGTCTATCCATTAAATGAATGAACAAGTGTCTGAATAGCCACATCTGAATGATGCTACCCTATACAATGCAATCTTGCATTAGAAGAAAGGTGTGCTAAGTGTTTGAGATTTTTTTAATATGGATATTTTAAAGAGTTGAAATTTTCTTATTTCCATTACGTCTATAATTTATTGCTATTTTAAGCCTAAAATAGTACCTAGCAGTTTTTCATTTGGGCTTGTTTTTGGAACTTCCTGATGGTACATTGCAGAAGGTGAATTATAAATATCTCTTGCTCGGTTTTGCAACTAGATGCCACATTCAGTTTCTGCCATACTTTCTGTTATCTTGAGTCGTTTTTGAAAGCACTGAAGATTTTAAATAGAAACTTCTTGGGCTGAACCTGTCAATGATGGTTTTCTCTTTCCAATTCCAATTCCAATTCTGGTGTTTAGCATGACAGAAGAGAGAGCTCTGAGTTAGCTAACAGAGGACCATTAGTGGGAAGCTTTGACTTACTTTAAACCCTAATGATAGATGGTTTAGTAATTCTTCAGAATGGAAAAGAATTCAGGAGGGAGCAAGTATCAGTAATAGCACCTCCCTCTAGAACAGTCCTGTTTGTGGAGGCGGCAACTACTTGTGTGGTAAACAAAAATCCACCCAACAGGCCCTGGGCTTCCTCCTGCCTGCATTCCAATCAGACCCTTCAGGCTTTGTTACCTCCGCAGTGGAGTTTGATCCATCATCACTCAGCATCACTTATTCAGAAAGGGCACTAAGGAGCAGAGAGGTAAATAGCAATCTGGGGCACCCAGTGCCCCTCCCCTAAGCCTTTCACACACACTGTGGTCTCCTTTAGTTGTACCAAGGGACAGGAAAGAGTGGGCCAGGGCGGAGCTGGGCCTCAACCACAGAGCACTTGTCTTAGCCTGCCAGTGTCTGGAGAGGCTGCCGGAAAGGGAAGGAGAGCCCCCCAAAATGGGGACAAGATTAAACTTGCTCCCAGCTTGTCCTTTTGAAAACTGCCACATCCCAGACCCTGTTGTCATGGCCTGAGCTCCTCAAGAAACTGATGAAACCGAGCCCTGTTGCAAGTAAAACCTCACACATTGCTCTGCATGTGGCCCCCCTCACCCCCTGCTGGGCTCACAGGAGACCAAAACAGCTGGTCAGTTCCATCAAGGCAGTCAACAGGGCCATCAGTTGCGTGAATCTGGCCGCTGGCGCGAGGCTATGCTCTGTCACCGTGGTAACACACAGGCCAAGCTCTAAGATTTTGCTTGAGAACTCTTGGATGTTTCTTCTTGACAGGGTCTTTGAATGTTCACCTTGACTTTCTCCTCTTCATTTACAAACAGAGCGAGAACTACAAATTTAAGTTATTGTTGAAGGCTCACATCCCTGAGTAAGAAAGTCCCCTCTGGGAACTCTGGCCCAGTCCTCTCCCCTCTATGCCCACACCTGCTCCCCGACAAAAATGGCTTGTGGTCAGATTGACCCCCTTTTTGACTTATAACTGCTTCCTGAGATTTTTTTTTTCCAATGAAAAAGACTTTTAGTTGATTTGGTCATTAACAGTTTTATAATAATGCTAAAGTCACATTCAGAATTTTCACAAAGAAAAAATGGCAAACAAAAAGCATGGTGTTTATAGTATTTTTATTATCACTAATTGTTATACTATATTAAATTATTTCATTTTAAACTTATTTATTTTAAATTATTAAATGGTTTTATCATTACTTATTTTTGATTGAGGTAAAATTCACTCAACATTAAATCAACCATTTTAAAGTGAACAATTCAATGGCATTTAGTACTTTTACATTGGTGTGCAACCATCATTCCTGTTTAGCTCCCAAACATTTCATCATCCCCAAAGGAAAACCCATTAGTGGTCACTCCCCATTCCCTCCTTCCCTTGCCCCTGGCAACCACTAATGTGCTTTCTGTCTCTATGGATTTACCTACTTTGGACAGTTCATGAGTGCAGTCATACAATACACAGGTGTGTGCCTTCTTCATGAACTACTTTAAAGCACTTGTTCTACATTAAGAAGTAGATCAAGTAAAAAACATAAAACTTAGTAAGATGAGTAAGTGTTCTTTCCTTAGTTGACTTTCATTTCATCGTATAACTGGAAGTTTGTACATTTTGACCACCTTTACCCATTTCCTCCACCTTCTGGCAACTATCAGTTTGCTCTCTGTATCTGAGTTTGTGGAGCTTTTTGTTTGTTTGTTTGATTTTTCTAGATTCCACAAATGAGTGAGATCATATGGTATTTGTCTTTCTCTGTCTGACTTATTTCTGTTAGCAAAATCCCCCAGATTCCATTGAGGTCCCGTACATTAAGAAAATAAAGATTTTATTTTTTCTTGATCCATCCCTCCACCTTTGCAATTACCTTGTATGTGTTCTATTATTATTAATAGATTTTATTTTATTGTTTTTTAAAGATTTATTTATTGTTTGACAGAGAGAGAGAGAGAGAGAGAGAGAGAGAGAGAGAGAGAGAGAGAGAGAGAGAGAGAGAGAGAAACAGAGAAGGGGAAGAGCCCAGAACAGTCTCCATAGTTGCACATCATTGGTTTTTCCACATAGTTTCATTCCACAGGTGGGTGGGGCTGCACAGGGCAGGAACTGGGCCGGGGTCTCGCCCCGGTGAGAACTGAACTGGGAGCACTCCCCAGTTCAGCATATGGGTCCGCACGGGCCGGGGCCGGGATTCGAACCTTGGTCCCTGGGGCTGCAATGTGAGTGCCTAACCCACTGAGCCATCCCAGCTTCCCAGATTTTATTTTTAGAGCAGTTTTAGATTTGCAGGAAAATCAAGCAGATAGTACAAAGAGTTAGTACAGAGTCTATAGGACTGTACTACTCCCATGTCCTTCACATAATTTTTCTTATTTTGGCATCTTACATTAATATGGTACATTTGTCATACCGTATTTTCCTCTGTATAAGACGACTGGGCATATAAGACGACCCCCTAATTTTACAGTTAAAACATAGGTTTAGGCCTATATTCGCTGTATAAGACTACAGCCTCGGAAGTGGGGGGTAGTCTTATACAGCGAATATAGGCCTAAACCTATGTTTTAACTGTAAAATTAGGGGGTCGCTTATACGCCCGGTCGTCTTATACGCCAGAAAATACGGTAATTAATGAACCTATATTGATACATCATTATTAACGAATACCCATAGTTTATTCAGATTTTCTTAGTTTTTTCAGATTTCCTCATGTCCTTTTCTGTTCTAGGACCCCATCCAGGATCACACATTACATTTGATATCTGTCTCCTTAGACTCCTCTTGCTGTGACCATTTCTCAGGCTATCATTCTTTTTTATAACCTTGACAGTTTTGAGGAGTATGGGTCAGGTTGATTATTGGATGCCCCATTATTGGAATTTGTTTGATGTTTTTCTCAAGATCAGACTGGGTTATGGGTCTTTGAAAGGAAGGTCACAGATATGAAGTGCCACTTTCATCACATCATATCAGGGGTGCATTGCGACATAATTTATGGCTGTTAATCTTAACCTTGGTCATTTGGCTAAAGTAGAATTTATCATGTTTCCCCACTGTAAAGTTACTCATTTTTTCCTCCTGCCTGGCTTTTTCAAATTTCAAAATATCTTGTTCCTATGCCTGAATTGAGCTGTTTACATACCCAAGAAGATGTTTTTTGCAGCCACAACCAGCCTGGGAGGCTTCAATGGCCTTGTTTTCTGTTCAGAAATGCAATGGTCCAAATAGGGGCAAACACATTCAGAGCTGTGTGTACTTAGAAACAGGTGCAGCTGCAGTCACGTACACAGGGCATGGCCACATTGACAGGAGAACTGAAGTTTCTTTGGAAATGTCAGACTTGTTCCTGTGGCCAACAGTTCTTTGCCTGAATTTTATCTAAATCTCTTCCTAGTTGTATCCATCATGAAATCAAAGCCAGTATGAACAAGAATGCAGGAGCAGATAGAAGACTCAAATCCTTGTGTAGTCATTCAACAAACATTCCCTATGCTGGGTGCAATGTTCTGCAATGACAGTTGGTCTAGGTAATTAAGCATCCTGTTCCTCTGCATTGCCACATACAACCCTTAACAAAAAGAGGAAATCTATTTAATACATAGCAGATAATGGAAGCTCAGAAGGTATAGCTGTAAAAACTATGAACATAGTCTCACTGTGGCTTCTATGAAAATTCAGATAAATGAGGGACTAAATTCTGGACTCATGACATTCAGATTCAGGAATAAATTTTTACCTGGATGTTTTCAATCCAAGAGAAAGAGTAATAAGGTAGACTCAGGTAATGAAGAAATAATGCTGCAGGCCTCCTTCACTACACCTGGTAATACCTCCAGAGTTCTTCTGTGAAAACCTCCTTGAACATAGTACTTGCCATTAGTAAAAACATCTGAAAAGAGAGAAACATAGGCACACCTGCTTAGCAAATAAGAATGAGAGAGAATTGACTAAAGTTAGTTGGATAATTGGAGACTTTATAGAATTAAATAAAAAAAAATAACTTTCTGAGCTGGGAGCTTTAACTGTGCAGGACCAAGCATCCAAAATCATTATTACCAGGTAGCCAAAGGGAAATATGGTAATGATTTGGACTCAGAATGCTGCCTTTTCTGTCTCCATTGATCTGCCCTTCTGGTTATAGCACCAGAGTGGGGAGGGAGGGCAGAGCATGTGGAAAGAGAGGATGTTTGGCAGCTGGCTGGGTAGTTTGGATCTAGGGAGGCTGTTCTGGGACTCATTTGAAGATACCTGTGACAGGTGACAAACAGCAGACAAATGCCACCTACTAGTAAGCACACTTAGAAAGGTGAACAAGTGGAAATTTCAGTAGAAAGCAGAAAACACCATCCAGATGGCTGGTCATCATCACCCTGATCATCACAGTATTGTCACCTTGTATAAAGCATTCTGGTCTACCAAGGGCTGTCATATCCATTTTCTTAATGGGTCTTTACAAATGGGGATTTAACATTGGTCAGTTCTTTTGATTGAATGACATAACTGTTATAGACTGAATGTTTATGTCTCTCTCAAATATCATATGTTGAAGCCCTAATCCCTAGTAGCTATATTTGGAAATGTGATCTCTAAGGAAGAAAATTAAGTCAAAGGAGATCATAAGGGTGGGACCCTGATCCAACAGGATTAGTGTCCTTATATTGAGAGACACAAGACCGCTTGCTCATTCTTCCTTTTGGTGCACACACTCTGAGGAAAGACCATGTGAAGGCATAGCATGAAAGTAGCTGGCTGCCAGCCAGGAGGAGAGATCTTACTAAAAACTGAAACAGCTGGAACCTGGGTCTTGGACTTGCAGCCTCTAGTACTGTGAGAAAGTAAATGTCTGCAGTTAAAGCCACCTAGCGTGGTACTTGGTTATGGCAGCCAAACAGACAGGATAACCTCTAGCCAGAGATATTTGGAGGCAGATGGGACCTTCCAGCTGGAGATTTGTGCCTATGTTGTACTTGCCCCTGAAGACAAAAAGATAGGCTCATAGACTGAAATCAAAACCCACATATATCTGGGTACTTTGCAGTCACTCTCTAAGAAATGTTTCAGTCTCTAGGAAAGGGTGAAATGAACACAGTGTTGGGTTTCAGTTAAGTGTCCTTGGTCCGTCCAGTAGTGACCAACTTGTACAGCTTTGTTGGGTTTTAGCACTGAAGGTCGACCTCACTCCCTGGCAAACTCAGACAGTTGGTCACCCTGCCACCCAGTAATCTGCCCTGAATATCTTCATTTTAATAACTTGGTTTCTGAATAATCTGAATTAATTTATTCTGAAATTATCCACTGACTTGCAAGTGCATTTGCTTCCCTGATATTTAGGGCATTCTAATGGGGAGTGGGGGCTATAGGCAGCAGCTCCCCTGGGGAAGAGCTTAACATACAAGGGTCAAGCATTTCTCAGGAACCCTGGGTGAAACCTTGAAGGCCATAGCTAACTTAAATAGATCTAGTAACACCATTGTTCTAATTGCCTTTGTCAGACAAACACTGGAGAAAGCAAGCTGCTAGAAAAGCTGGGACTTAGGACCCAAGAAATGGTGGTGGAAATATTGGAAAGCTCCTAGGCTTGTGGCTGAGTTGGGCAATTCCTAAAGAGAAGTTTCTCGGAGGAGCTGAATTGCATCAGGGTCCCTAGTGCCCGACTTCGAAGCTCAGACAAGGAAGGAACAGCCTTGGAGGGAGCGTGGGAGGGGGTGCTGTTCCCATTTCTAGTGGCATCTCAATCGGGACTGCTATTGCTCCTGTGAGTCCTGACAGCTTTGATCTTCAGGACAGGCCAAATGAACCCCTTCAATTTTCTTGAAACTGTAGTATTTATTTATGTTTATATCATATCTGCAGACATGTATTACGTGGGCTTCCTCCACTGTGTTTCCTCAGCTGCACTTTCATAATTTATTCTGCCAGGCTTGGCCTGTCCTTGACATACCAAGCCATTAACTTGAAATCAGGAAAGTTCTGTGAGGTCTCTAAATTCTTTCCTCTGATTATCAGGCTTCGTGCAAGCTGAAAATAAAGTCACTGGGCTGGAAGATGAAAAATAATTGGCCTAAATGGTCACGGAAAAGTCTAAACAGAAGATTTTCTTTCTCCACTTGCAGTAATTTATTTTCATGGTTTTATGAGACTTTAATGAGGAAACCTTATCTGCATGCCTGGTAATTATCAACCAAATTTCTATTTCCTGTCAGAAAATCCACAATAAGTAAAACAAAAATGGTGGAATTAGGAGACTCTTCAGCCTCTGACCTGTACAGCTGAGGAATAACTCATTGCCACATGGAGTATGTGACTAAGGTGCACGTCTGTGCCTTCTCTTGTACACTGCAGCTTTAACTAGATTGCCACCTTCCATTTCACATAACTCAGTGCACATAGACTAAGGTGCCATGGGTCCTCCTGAATGCTGTCCCAGGAGGTGGCGGATTGGAGCCAGCAAAGGCACAATTTCCCTTTCTGTGATTTAGTACAACTTCTATGCTAGTCCACTTCCTTCTGCTGGGTGAATGAGGTCCCACCTGACAAGATGCTATGAGCTTTGCATTTGAAAAGTTGGCTTATTTGTTTTTCCCCATGAAGTGCAGCTCTTATCTATAAATAAAGAGGCCATGACTTGGGTAACTCAGCAAAGACACCAGGCCCACTGACTCAAGACGGATAGATGAGTGCCTGCCACCACCTTGGGATTCCAGCAGAGAGCTTGTCAGACGTGGCGGTTGTCTCCCAAGCATCCGAGGGAAGAATACAAGTCAAAAGAACTCAAACGAGTGCTCCAGAAAGATAGAGGCTGATGAGAGTGTGAGAACTTTTTTAGAATTTTAGGGCACCATAGCCCCAAAGCAGCCAAGAATGCAGAGCACATCTGACTCCCTATTTTCAGTTCTAGTTAGTTAACAAGGTGAGAATCTCTTTTTCTTACACTTTTCTCTGGGTGTAAAATTTGTCATGCACCCAAATAACCTAAAAAGTTATCTCTGCTTATTCTGTCATCTGAAAAGAATTTTGTTAATACTTTAATTGTATCTTCACTGGCATCTGGGCCAGTGATAAAAGAACTCGAATAAGAATATAATGACTTACTTTAAATTAAAGAAATAATCTTCAAAAACGTATTTGAAATTCACTGCAGATAGGAGTGGCTAGGCTTCTGTCCAGCACAAAGTCAACTCCAGGAGGTGATGTGGCGCACCTTCACTCTTCACTCTCTAGAGATGGGGTGCCAATTCCTTTCCCCCAATCTCCCCTCCCCTAATAGGAATAGGACGGAGCACGACTCCAGGAGATAGAGCTCCTCCAAAGCACACAGGTGGTCACCAGCTTGAAACATTGCTATGGTTTTTGTTATTTTTTCATTTATTAATTCATTTATACCCTATGACTCTTTCTCTGTATTATATGGATATTTGTATCTGGCAGACATTTGAACTAATGAATGAACCGGGTTAGGCCTGCCTTCTGTTTTCTTTCTTGAGACAGTTTAGACACCTTACTAAGATGGCAGTAAAGAAGGGACTTTGGACACACAGTATGACCCAGAAGGAGCACATCCCAAAATCTATAAATTCTGTATATTAAGACTCAGGCAGGGATGCCAGGATAGCTCAACAGGTTGAGCACTTTCCTTGCAGCCATGAGGTCTGGGGATCAAATCCCTACCTCAACCCGTGCAAATCTATATGCTGAACCGTGGTGGTGAAGGTTCTCACCTCCCATCGGGGAGGTCCCTGGTTCAAGTCCTGCCCCATAAGGCCCCACATCTACCTGCTTGGAGTGAAACTATATCACAACTAATGCTGTAAACTATGGTGACTGGTCTGGGCCTTTCTCCCATCCCTATCTTTCTCACCTTCTCTCAAAAACAATTAAATAAATCTTAAAAAAAAAAAAGACACAGGAAGTATATCGATCTAGAACAATACTGTACAACAGAAATATAATGTGACATAAGTAATTTAGAATTTTCTAGTACTTTTACTTAGAAAAGAAGAAACTAATTTTAATAATATATTTTTATATCTTGTAATTATTTATATTATATAAAATATTAATTTTACTAGTATATTTTATTTAACACCTTATTTCCAAAGCATTATCATTTCAACATATAATCACTCTAAACTATTAATTATTTTATATATTTTTGCTCTAAATCTTTGAAATCTGATGAGAATTTTATACTTATATTAAATTTCAATTTTAACTAGGCACATTTTAAGAGCTTAGTAGCCACATGTGGCTAGTAGATACTGTATTAGCGTGAATACAGACGTTTTATTCCTAAATCCCTAACTTCAGACAGTTAGCATTTGCTGTTCTGGCTGCATGAGTGGTTATATTTATGCCCCAGAAAATGTTGCTACTATCCATTCTGAAGCAAAGTTTAAAACGAGGATTTGGATTTCTACAGGCCTAGCCCATCTCTGCCTTCAGAGACTGATGTGTTACTTCACCACAAACCTTCAGACTGCAAAATTTAGACCTCTGGATGCATAAGAATCCACTTAATAAAAATGCAGATCCCCAGGCAGAACTCCAGACCAACCAATGATCATTTCTGGAGGTTAGGCCGGGAAATATGCCTTTTATCAAAATGACCAGATAATTCTAAGGCACCCTGAAGTTTGATAACACTACCACACACCCTCAAGCAACTTAGGATGCTTTCTCTAGGAACATGCAGCCTTTAGATTCATTCAGGCCTTCAACTTACATCTCCCATCCACTCACATCCCGGGTGCGTGGAGCGTGCTCAGAAGGCCGCTGATCAGTCTGTGCCCTGTATCTTGCTTTGCTCTAAGCCACTTGCATCCAGAGCCCTATATAACACCGCCAACAACTGAGAAACTGTTCTATGGTGTATTTTTACGACTCAGTCTCCTTTTGAACATCTCCTCTCTATTTCTGTGTGTGCCAAGATAGCCCTGCATGTGCGACACCTTTTGCTTATACAACCACTTTCCCCAGGGACCAGAGGGTGTCTATAGAGAGCTATAGCCTTCATTACACCCCTGTAAAATAAATAACATATGAGATTCTCTTCATTTTGCAGGAGGGAAATCAAGGCATCTGGCATTTGATTTGTGAAGAGATTTGGGTCTAAAGTCAATGGCTAAATCCCTTCTCTTGTGGCAGCTGTCCTTGTGCTCCCACTTTCCTGACCACTGAAATCTGCTGTGGGCCTTGAAACCCACTTGGAACTTCTTCGGATTAAAACATTTTACCTGCGTGCCAGGATAGCTCAACAGGTTGAGCACTTGCCTTGCAACCTCGAGGTCCAGGGATTGAATCCCAGCCCCAGCCCGTGCAAACCCACATGCTGAACTGGGCGTGCCTCCCATGTGGAAGGCCCCCAGGTCAGTCCCTGCCCACCATCCACCTGTGTGGAATGAAACCATGTCACCACTAATGACATACAACAATGGAAACTGCTCTGGGCCCTCCCCCAATTCTCTCTGTCTCTCTGTCTCTTTCTCTCACCTCTCAAACAATAAAATAATTAAAATATATGTATTTTTTTTTACCAAAGATACTGTGTGTACCACCTCCCTGCCTCTGCTCAGTTGGGAGACTTGGGGTGGGGGTTTGTTCTTTCATTTCATATTTATTTGGAATACCATGTACCTATAGATCACAATTCCCAGGAACCAAGTGATAAGCATTTGAAATGAAAGTTGATGTCCTGCCCCTTGCTCCCCAGTAGAGCTGATAACATCGTTAATTCCGGGTTGAGATGGCTCAGCGGGAGCTTTGAGTCTCACACAGGCAACTCTGGGCTGCACATTTCATCACGTGCTCCCAAGGCCATTTCTGCCTGTAGACCTGAGGAATCTTTCTGTCAAGACACAAATGTGTGAGTCACAAAAGGGATCCTTTAAAAAAACGATTTTGAATTGGTATCTATCTTCTGGCTGCCTGATAATCATCTTCTAAAACATACACTTTTGCATATTTATTTTTCTATGGGCATTTTCTTCACATAATTTTGTTTGCTATCTTTTTATTTTAAAGGTTGATTTTTTTTTCAATTATAGTTTCATTAGAGAAATTTTATAAAATATACAAAGCATAAAGAAAGTATAAAATCACCTATAATCCCCCGAAATAACTGCTAATATTTTGATGTATTTTCTTTTTTTTCTTTTTAAGATTTATTTATTTATTTATTTTATATCTTTTTATATTTATAGAGAGTAATTATTTTATCTTCAGTGCATATTTATTTCTATTTTACTTTTGACAGATAGAGAGACAGAGACAGAGACAGTTAGAGAACCAAACTGTGGGAACTCCCCAGTTCAGCATGTGGGTCCTGCCTGGGCCGGAGCCGGGATTCGATCCTCGGTCCTCGGGGCCTCAAAGCGAGCACTCAACCCGCTGAGCCGTCCCGGCTTTCCCTATTTTGTTTTTTACAGAGACAGAGAGAGAGAGAAAGAGAAGGAAGAGGGCCCAGAGCAGTCTCCATAGTTGTACGTCATCAGTTTTCAGCATGGTTTTGTTCCACACAGGTGGGCAGGGCCATGCAGGGCAGGAACTGGGCTGGGGGCCTCCCACATGGGAAGCACGCCCCAGTTCAGCATATGGGTCTGCACAGGCCAGAGCCGGGATTCGATCCTCTGTCCCCAGGGCTGCAAAGCAAGCGCTTAACCCACTGAGCCATCTCGGCTTCCCCGACATATTTTCTTCAGGTATTTTCTTGCCTTTTTGGGGGGGTGGGGGAGGGGGTACATATTTGAGGTGACATGAAATTAACTTTTTATTCAATAAGCATTGGTTTTATTTAGTGGGAAGTTGTATTTAAAAATTCCTAGACACTAGGAATGCTACTGGCTATGTAATTGTTTCTAAGTCTTCCTAGTAGACAGAACTAGAAAAAATATATTTAAAGATAAAAACTCTAGGAGTGTTTACTGGTACTTCTAATTCAAATTGAGGACAGAGGTTTTATTCAACTTCCCCTAGTTTATATCTGTATCTTCAGTCTTCTGCACTGAGAATCCTGGTTCTCAATGACACAGAGATTGTATAATTAGAGTATCTTACATTATCAGCTCATTTGCTCTATTCTACATTACTTATGTAATAGTCCTAGGAGAATAGTACAAATATTCCCACAACTGACAAGTTAACAACAGTTATTATTATTATTTTTTGCATATTCTCTCCCCACTTACCTTTTCCCCAATTTAAAAGCAGTTATACTATGTCTACATCGTCAACGTATATAGCCCTGCCTGCTACACTCTCTCCCTTGCTCTGTAGTAACTACTTAATGTTTATCACTACGGCTTATGTCAATGTTTCCCTTGTCACTTTGGTTGTCTGAAGCTTGTTCTCTAATAGGTTCATCAGGAAAGATTCACGGGTACAAAATTTCCTAAATTCTCTCAAGTTGATGATAGTTTGAACCTTTCATATGTGAAAGTCACTATTGCTTGATATAAAATTCTTGGCTCATGTTTTCTTTACATTAGTAACTCAAATATGTTAGCATATTGTCTTCTGCCATTAAGTGTTGTATTTGAAAAGTCTTTTTCACTACAAGTCACATCTTCTTTTTGTATAGATGCCTGCAGTATTTCTTTTTCTTAGAAATCCAATATATTTTCATTTCGATATTAGTGGTTACGGTTTATGTTCTCAGGTCTGTCAAATGTTCTTACAGTAAATAGTGTCAGTTTTTTTCCTTTTGATTTCAGGAAAGTTTCTTTACATTATAGTTTTAATATTTGTCTTATTCCATTGCTGTGGATTTCTTCTTCTTGGATTCCTATTACTGTATGTTGATGTTCTTTGCCTATCATCAGTATTTGGCACTTTCTCTTACTCTTTTTATCTCTTAATTTATTTTTGAATTATAAAATTTATCTCCCCTTTTATTTTATGTTCTCTTAAAACGTTGTCTGTTGTAACATTAACATTTTATTTTATCTATTTTAGATTTTCTGAAATTATTTTTCTTTCTTTTTTTTTTTCTTGAGTTCAATCCTGAGTTTCAATAATACAATTTATGTTGCATTTTCATATCTTATATTGTTTTCTTAATGACTTTAGTTCATCTTGAAATAGTAAATTATGGTTTTGATCTGTTTTGTGACCATGTTTTTCTGGCATACTTTTATTGACTGTTAAGACTGTTATTCAACTTCTTATTTTCAATTTAAAATAATATCTTAGTATGAGATTTGACTTCAATACTTTACATGTTTTTATTAGAAATTGTTTGTTCTAAACTTTAGAAGGAAATGTGGCTCAAGATGGTCTTCTACATTTTTTAGAGTACCTTCTTCTGTTGTGAAGTTATCATCTGTTTATTAAACATTTGTACCATATGGAGTAATCTGTGATTTATCTATTGATTAGCTGGGGTCTATATAATCTTCTTGTTGATTCATATGGTTTTCTAAAGTACATAGTTCCAACTTATCATATTTATTGTAATTCTTTTCACTGTGTTCTTGTGTTGTTTGGGAATCAGCTTCATTTAATTTTGCTTAGTACTTGACACAAAAGCTTAAACATTCTATGCTTCTTTTCATAGTTGTCAGTATTTTTAAGACTTAAAAGTTCATTGTTCCCCTTCCAGCACCGCACCAGAGTCCGAAGACTTGGTGACTAACATTTCACTGCTGTGTTTGCTTGGGCAGCAGCCATTCGCTGGGATAAGGACAGTCATGTTTACAGGGAAAGAAATAGCGATGCTTGCGTCCCATCACGGCTGGCATACAGGTTATGTGAGTGATCTCCAAAACCTTTAAAAATGAATTGAAGAAGGCTCTCCAGGCTGACACGCCTGCTCTTTGTGTTCTGCTCGTCCTTCCCATCCTCTCGGGACTCCTGCCATAAGCTGCCTTTCACATGACGGGAGGAGCTGAGCCGACTTGGTGGAGTCCCTTGCAGATGGCCTTTCCCAAGAAAGTAAGGGGGCTGATTGTTCAAGACACAAAAGCCAAACATCACTGACTATTTGCACAGTAAATTGTATTAACTCCGAGCTGCTCTCGCAATGTGAAGTTGTCTGGTCCCCTCTGGACTTACACTATCGTCAGTGTCCAGTTCATTGCTTGAGTCAATGCCCTTAGTTCAAGCTGACGTTTAAACCATGAGACCATTCCCCACAAGGACAAATTAGATTTCATCCTCTAAAAAAACTTTGTATCTTGTGGCCCAGAATAAGGCCTGTTGCGTTTCCATCTGTACTGTCCCAAATAATTCTGAATTCACTGATATAGGTGTTTTTTGTTTGGCCTGTGGGTATCTCTGATTAGAATTAGTTGCAAGCAGGGCTCTAAATGACTCATGAGTCACTGTGGGGAGAGTTCATCTCCAATGTGATCTGTTTCAAAACAGAAGTCCTTTTCTAGCTGGTTCTTATCCAGCACAATGACTGAATGTAGTGTTCACAATATGGCAGAATACAAGGGGGGGACCCAAAACATTTATTTATAAAAAATTGTGTATTTATTCTTAGATGTTTAAACTTCAGTCACCTTCTCTTTTTACTCTTTGTTTGATGCCACACACCTATAAAGACATTTTTTCCACTGCTCAAAACAGTTTTTGAACTCATCAATTTAAATGCCTTTTAGTGCTTTTGCATTTTTTTGTTTCACCTCTTCCACAGCGGCAAGACGTTTGCCTTTGGGGGCTTTTTTCATCCAGAGAAACAACAAAAGAACTCAGGGCAAGATTGGGTGACTAGGGAAGGTGGGGCACAGGGGTTGTGAAGGTTTTGGTCAAAAACTGCTGAATGCCTAGTGTGGTGTAGGCAGGTGTGTTGTCATACCACATGTTGTCCCTGTAAATCACCCATCATGAGGTGGGCAAACATGTTAAAAGGGTCTCCAAAAACAAGTCACTGAAACTGAACGCAGCCTCTCACAACACCACCAGCTGGTACATGGATGCAGATGGGTTCTTAAAACACTCACCTAGTGGGTTTTTTTGGGGGGGGTCCCCCTCGTATAATGAATTTCTTAATCTAGACAAATTCTAACACTAAAATCCTGTAAAGCATCATACTTCCTTGGGATTCTTATTTTTTCTATTTTTTCTCTTTTGACAATTATTTCTTCCTTTGGGGTGTTTTTCATTTCTGATAGAACATTAGAGTCATCTGGGATGACGATTATTAAATACCAATACCTGGCTCCCCTCCAGACTATTTGAGTCAGAATCTCTAGGATTGAGGCCTGGACATCAACACTTTTAAATGATTTCATCAGACAGTTCTGTACAGCCAAGCTGAAGAGACAATGCCCCAAACTGAAACTTCAATTTGTTAATGTTATTACACAGTACACAGAGAGAAACATAGTTCTATTTTGGAGCTGATCGGGCCCATATGATGGGTCTTTGGGGTCATCAGTGGTAGCTCCAAAGACAGTGGGGAGGATCATGCAGTAACAGGTTGGGGTGGGGGATGCTAAGAGAATGTCTGAAGCTATTTACAGAGCAAACCGCCTGCTTTGACTTTGCTTGCCTTTCGGGGAGGGGAGCTTGAGGACATGCTGATGGAGATTGGTGGGCCAGGCAGGCTCAGCCAGGGCTGTGAGGCTATCTTCACACCCAGAGTCACACTGACATGGATCTCTCTTCATTAGCTGTGTGACCTTGGGCAAGTCATTTAATCTCTAGGCTCTTCAGTTGCCTGTGATAAATAAGAGACACTTAGTATGAAATGCATTTCCTAGTATCAGGCACCAGGGAGGTGCTAGTTTTAGGGCTTCAGATGCAGACAGCCGCCTGGATCCTGGGATGTCAAATCCTCCACAAGCCACCTACCACTTCATTCAGGTTCCCGAAGATTGCCTAGGGACAGAATGTTTGTTACTCATGGACCCCCAAGTTCCTCAAGTGCTGTAATGGACTATGGTCTGGAATATGATGAGCTTCCAGAATTTAGGCTGGCCAGGTGTACTATTTTAAACAGGACAGAAAACAATGACGTTGTTCCTTTTCCAACAACAGTACAATGGTCAGCCTAGTCTGACAGGGCTAAGGTGTCAGTAGGCTGGCCATATGTGCCATTTGAAATGGGACAGTACTATCATTGCCCATCCCATTTAAAATGGTACATCAGCCAGCTTGCCAGAATTTCTTCTGCTCCTTTCATCTAAGAGCAAGCAAAATGGCTTAACTTGACTTTTTTACTGACTCCGTCCCCAGTCCTGTCCCTCCTGCCCTCGTCACCCACTGTGGAGTAGAGGGGTGCTTCTGAGCACCACCTTGTTCTGGCGAGGGTGGAAGTTCAGTTCCTGCTTCTCCCCCCGATGCCACCCACTCTAGACTTTCCAAAACAGCAGGACAGGGGGAGAAGAGCAGTGTGAACAAGGCTTTTCCAGGAGGGAATTCCTCAGTCTCCCCTTACGTCCCTCTGGAAGCTCTTCTCCACCTCCCCCTCCACCCACTCCCTATTTCTCAGTAGCAAAAGCAAATCAGACTCAGGGACTGAGATTCTGAACTCTTCCGAGCTGGAGGGAAACGACAGTACAAGCTTGTGTTAGAGTCCTGTTGAAAAGCCAAATTAAACTTGGTGAAGACAGAGCTAATTTATCTTTGCTTCCTTTCTTCCCATCTGTTCCACTTCCTCTTGTTTGTGGCTAAAGAGGGGGCCTGCTGAAATTCTGAAAAAGAAACTCTTGCCCCCTGGATTCCGTGTCACATAGCTAGTCATTTGTCAAATCCTGCTACTTGCTAAAAAAAGTTTCCTGCATCTGGCGTTTCCAATCCATCGCTACTATGAGAAACTCAGTCCAAACTCGAGTAATCTTCTGAACAGAATATCCTAATCTTTTCCCTTCATTCACTTATTTATTTCCCAATAATCCATGCATTTATTCACCAGACAACTATCAACTATTTTTGCAGCAGACTTCCTTGGTGCTCCAGAATTCCTTTAGGGACTCCAAAACTGAAAAGACACCATTTTGACATTCTGCTTAGCTTACAGCTGAGTTGGAAACAAATTATTACAATGCAATGTGACTTGATTTGCAAAAGGAAATAATAAAAGCATAGGAAAGCACAAAAGCTTCACAGAAAATCTAGGTTATGAAGGATAAACAAAGAATGGGACAGAGTGGGATGGGGCATCCTGAACATAGGGACGATGTCAGAGAGTTGAGAATGGTATATTCAGGGAGCTCAGCTGACAAATCTGATGTGGCACATCGGGAGATATAGGAGACTGTCAAACCACAGAAATGGGTTGGAGGCAGAATTTGGAATCTAATTATATAGGAATGAGAGACAAGGATGTTTTTGAACCAGATGAGTAATGTGATCAAACTTGCTTTTGCAAAGAGCAGACCAGAGGGGCGACGTCCAATGGCTAAGAGCAAGACACCCAAGGAGGCAGTGGATAAGGTGCCTCTACTCTAGAGTTGATGGCTTCTTTAATTGTGTGGGTTCTGTTTTCTCTGAAATTCCACCCATGCATTGGTTGTGGCCACCAGAACATTTTGTCCCACAAAAACGAGAATTCAATTCTGCTTAAAAATGGAGGAAACAAGATGATTCCATGGTAAGTTCTACGAGGAAGTTGCGGTGTTTTTTCTCTTCTGTGTATTCCCCAAACAGAGTACAGGACCTGGTGTGAAGGAGGAGCTCAGAACTCTTGGATAAACTAGATCGGCTTCAAAAGCAATTGGAAGGTTAGATTACGTTCCTGCGGCTGCTATAACAAATGATCACAAACTGGTAGCTTAAGACAATAGAAGTGTATTCTTTTCACAATTCTGGAACCTCAAATTCTGAAATCAAGGTGTCAGCGGAGCCATGTTCCCTCTGAGGGCTCTAGGGGACGATCTTCTCTTGCCTCCTCCAGCTACAGGTGGGTGCCAGCCTTCCTTGGTATTTGTTCCTTGGCTTATAGATACATCAAACCCATCTCTGCCTCTGTCACCATGTGGCTTTCTTTCCTGTGTCTCTAGGTCTAACTGTCCCTCTTCTCATAAGAACATCAGTCATTGGGGTAAGACCCAGCCTAATCCAGTACAACCTCATCTAAACTTGTTTACATCTGCAAAAACTCTATTTCCAAATAAAGTCACATTCATAGATACCAAGGACTAGAACTTGGATATACACAGGATGCCAAAATAGATACACATATTTTTAAGAAAACTGTATTAAAATTGTGATACTCATATACTGATAACAGAAGATGAAAACAAGTCACGTTTGACTTCTGCAATTACAGGAGGTGTTCAGAATGGTTACCATCAGCATCCAGACACTTCTGATTATGATGAACTACTGCTTGAGCAACATTGACCGAAGTGTCCACTTGTACCGCTGTGCATGTCATTTCAATTTACCATGCATCTCAAACTTATTATGAATGCGTGCAATTGTTAGGTGTGTTGGAGGTTCTGTGTCCTGATCCAGCCTCCATTGTCATTGTACTTCCACAATGTTCTTGAATTTCAAATATCACTACCAAATGGTCTTGTGCTCTTCAAACTACAATTGTGCTTCCATTATATTCTTTGATCGTCCTGCCTGTCGCATGGTGATGCTAGCCTTCATTTGATTAATGCCATCTTTTGAGCAAACATCATACTACACATTGTTATGTAATTCAATTCAACTTCGAAAAGTAATACATAGATAACATCTCTTCATATGTGTATACATATTTTTGGCACCCCTGGTATCTGGGGAGGGTAAATTCAACCCACAATAAAGGGTGGTCTGTGTGTGCTATCCTTCTGTCTCTACCAATCTGAACCTTCTCTGGAGGGACTTGTTCAACATGGGGCAGCTAGTCCCCAAGGCAGCTCCACAATGACAAATAATTGCATTATATAGTTAGCTTGCTCTTTCTGTTAAAAAAAAAAATGACTAATTAATTTTTCAAATATTTGAGGTCCTGTGACTTGCCCAACTCTGTTCCAGGATCTGGATATACAAAGGTGAATCAGCCAGACCTGGGTTCTGACCCAATCAAATGAAATTTATTTGACTGTGTTTCAAGCTTGCCATGAGCATAACAAACTCTGCTAGCAGGTATGTGTCTAAAAAGTTTCTGAGAAGAAAGAAAAGGAGTCATTCTTTTGCTTAAAGTTAAAGTAAGACTAGCAGTTGGGACAACGTTATTTCATAGAATTATGCGTTATTGATGAGGGCTTCTGGTAAAAATGTGAAGCCCAGTTTGGAGTGCCCTGAGCATGGTCACATCAGGGTGACCAGGGCAGCCAGCAGGACTGGGTCGTCTGAAGGAGCAGGACAGGGAAGTGAGCTGCGTGGAGCTCCTTTCCAAAGACCAGGTTACAGGCAGTTGTGTGTGGCCTCACTACTGAGTTCTCCTGAATCACCTTGGTGACCACTGGAACAACCATGATGAGGCTCCTTAGGAGGTTGTCTTGGCCCAGCGAGCGTGCTGAGTGGCACAGAACAGCAACACCCTGGCCAGTATTCAGCATTCAGGGAATTACCTCCAGAACTGCTATGAATTAGTCTTTGTGGCCTCCAGCTTGACACACCATTTACTTCCTTCCCCATCAGTTGCAGAACACTTACAGGCGCAGTGCCTTGTAATGGGAAATAAAAGTATTCGCAAATCATGTATCTGATAAGAGACTTGTATCCAGAATATCTAAGGAATTCTTATAACTCAATCATAAATAGACAACAATTGTATTTTTAAAAACAAAGGACTTGAATAGATATTTCTTCAACAAAGATAAACAAATGGCCAATAGGCATATGAAAGATGCTCAACATCATTTGTCAGAGAAATGCAAATGCAAATGAGACACAATGCAAATGGTCACAGCATGACCATGAGGATGGCTGTAAAAAAAAAAGACAGATAATAGCAAGTGGTGGTGAGGATGTGGAGGAACTGGAAACCCCATACACTGCTGGTAGGAAAGTAAAATGGTGCAGCCAGTTTGGAAGACAGTCTGGCTGTTCCTCAAAAGTTTGACACAGGGTTACCATATGATCCAGCAATTGCACTCCTGGTATATTTCCATGAGAAATGAAAACATGCCCACAAAAACATGGATGTTCAGAACAGCAGTATTCATAATATTCAAAAAGTGGAAAAAAACAAATGTCCATCAACTAATGAACAGATAAATAAAATGTAGTGTATCCATAAAATGGAATGTTATTTGGAAATAAAAAGGCTGAAGTACTGACTCATGCTAAAACCTTGAAAACTTTCTGCTGAGTGAAAGAAGCCAACAACTAAAGGCAACATATTGTGTTATTCCATTTTTATAAAATGTCCTGAATAGGTAAATCTATAGAGACAGAACATAGTTTACTGGTTGCCTGGGGGTGACGATGGGAGGCAATGGGGAGTAACTGCTAATATACTAAAGGATATGGAGCTTTTCTTAGGCGGGTGATAAAAACGTTATAAAGTTGATCCTGGTAATGGATATACAACTCTGAATACACTAAAGCCCTTGAATTGTATACTTCAAATGGGTGAATTGCATGGTATGTGGATTAAGTCTCTATAAAGCTGTTACACTTTTAAAAAGTAAATGTGGGGAAGCCGGGATGGCTCAGTGGGTTAGGCGCTCACTTTGCAGCCCTAGGGACCAAGGATCAAATCCCGGCCCCGGCCCGTGCAGACCCATATGCTGAACTGGGGAGTGCCCCCAGTCGGTTCCCACCGGCATGAGACCCTGGCCCGGTGCCTGTGCAGCCCCGCGCCCACCTGTGGAATCAAACTATGTGGAAAAACCAATGATGTGCCACTATGGAGACTGCTCTGGGCCCTCCCCCTTCTCTCTGTCTCTGTATCTATCTATCTGTCTCTCTGTGTCAAAAACAATAAAAAGATATCTTTAAAAAAAAAAGTAAATATGCTCAATATATTTAAAATCTAATTTCTTTTCTTCCCATTTTCTTCCCTCTCTCCCTCCCTCCCTCATTCCCTCCCTCCCATTCTTTCTTTTTTCTTTCATCAAAATTATAAGCCTAAAATGGAATATGTCTATTCCATGGAATGAAGTATAATTATATTATCAGTTGGGTGATAAGAAAAGATAGCAAGCCAAAAGTGGAAAGTTCATTTAATTTGAGGAACTGTAGACAGAAAGAATATCTGAGATGTAAGCCAGTCTTCTTAATGACATTTATTCTTTTTCACTCAACACATATTTATGGGACACTTATTAAACATCTGAGCACTATACCAGGTACTACTTTATGATTTCAATACAATGTGGACGTGTATTTCCATCGCATGTACCTGAGACAAATTTTACATGCTTATAACCAGTCTGCCAAGGCTACACCCTCCCTCCCTTCTAGTAGTTTTCTGAGCCCTGCCTTTGGTCTATCACAAATTGCTTAGAAAGAATAAACACACATTTCAAAATCTGTTGATAGTTACAGAAATGCAAACCACTTTCTTAAAAAATTCATAAAATAGCTGTGTCTTGAACAATGAGTTCATCAGTTAGCACCGCTGAGAATCTTAGACCCACAAGGAGCAGGATGTGAAGTCCAGTGTGCCTGTTTGGTTCCTCTCCAGCACTGCGGGGTACAGATCTGCTTTGGTTTAAAGAGGGCTGGAAGCTTGACCCAGCTGGGACCAGCAGCTCTTGCCAGCCTAATAGCCCCTTAAGAGACTGGTTGGTTATTAAATTGCTATCAGGAGACTCATGTCTACCAGAGCGAAACCAGAACTCTTTTTTCTTCAGAGCAAATCCAAATCTTAGGTCAGTATGACTTAAAAGAGTGGCTGAGGCCCCACTCAGATCCTCTGAACCTGCATCTCTGAAGGTAGACCAGATGGTGCTCACAATCTCAGCCCATTTACAAAGTGCTGCCTATGACTAAATTCAGATCTGCTATGGATTTCCAAGTTCCCTGTAAAGAAAAGAGAGTCAGAACTTTATAATTTAGGACTCTTCAAGGCCAGAAAGAATTCCCTGAACCTGTTCTAATTTATGCTTGAGTCTTCAGAACTTAATTGAGTTGGGTTCTGGAGATTATGCAATAGGCAGGGAAAGTAGCCATTCATCTCATCTTCAATTTAAGGATCATTCCTTTCATTTGCCTTTGGTATTTGCAGGTCAAACCAATTACCTTCCTCCTGGAATTAGCAATGAAGCAGTGAAATAATCCAGGGGAAAAGGTGTCTATATGTATTCCTCATAGATTTTACCCCTGTGAAACAAAGCTATTTAGAGAAAATAGAATTTTCCTGGGGAAAATAATGTTACTTTAAAACAAAAATCAAAGGAAAAAAACTTTAGCCAAAGAATTAAGCTACTAAAATGTATGCATTATTTTAGGCAAAAAGTTTTTTCTCTATCCAGTGGATAAATTTTCTCAATTATTTACAAATGGTCATAATTCCAAAAGCATCTTCTCATTCTTTGATTCAAGATTATTCATTGAGAGACTACACTTTTGTCAGACAACTTTCTGAAAATTTCATGTATAACTTAAAGATTTTAAGAATGAATGAGGGGAAAACGGTAGAACAGAGCAGGAAAGACAAATGTGAGGCCTGACTACTACAGGCCTCTTGATTTTGACGATCCACTTTAATTTAATCACTTGGCTAATCTTTTAAGAATCCTTCCTTCACAGGGGAGGAAGGTGGGCTCTGCTGAATTCATCAGAACACCGTCCTGTGAGGAGAAAAGAAACTTTGAACAATAGACGCCTGTTTCAACAACCACTGTCAATGTTCTCAGAGCACTAATTTGCTTTCCGCCACATAACCAAGACGGATTTGCCTTCTTTCCAATTGATTCAATGGTTTGCTGCCTTTTAAAAAGCATGTTACATAAACCCTTAGAAATCTTTTGTGATGATAGATTCCATATTTTTAAGCTGTGATCCTTTGCTCTTGTGATTCAAGGCACAGAGATGACCTCTCGCCTTCTTGAATCAGGGTGAGCACTGATATTCATTTTTCAAGGTAAACACCCTAGAAGGGCATCATCGTCTTGAAACCTGAAGGGTTCTTTTCCTGACCAAAAGTCTCACTGGCAAATGTGCCTCATTTAGTACAAAGTCATTTTTAATGCCATGATATATGTACATGACTCCGGTCATTTGAAAATGCAGTTATCTCTTGTTTTGCAACCAGATCTCCTGTATCAAATTCACACGATTAAACAAAAACAGTTCAACCCAGGCTCAGTGGCTCATCTCAAGGTTTCTAAAGAACTTGGGTCTCTGAGGTGGCACTTCCACCACACTGTTTCCTAATCAAATGGCTTGTTGGTTAGTGATGGGAATTGTTGGTTAGTGATGGGACTCCATCATGTTCATTTCCCTTCCAATGCCCGTTTTCCTTGGAATTCTGGGTCACTCGAGGATTCCCTGTGTTATTAAGCGAGGCTCCAGGACACTGTTGCATAAAATTTATGCTTAATTGCATCATCATTCCAAGCCATGAACTGAGATTTCTGTAAATATGTCCACACTCTCATTAATAAGACATCCCTTTCCCAGCTGTAATGGTATGGCAGGTGTTGCTCTAGTCTACATTCTGTGTGGGGATGCAGAGTGGCAATCTGTGCATTAGCCTTCACATAGACAGGTGGGCAGGTGGGCATTCTGTCAGTCCATCCACAGCATGCAGGGCACACTGTGAGAAGTTGCACAGAAGCTCAGATCTATTGTAAGCTTCTCTGTTCCTCAAGGCCAGGGAGACATTTTTGTGGATTCAGACTTATTCTGAGTTCTCCAGTCCTTAGTGATTTTGATTGATTGGTGACTCAAGCTAAGATACACCCGTTCTGAGACTTTGTATAAAATGAGAAAACTCCACAAGCTGAATCAGAAACAGATAACGACTACTGCTGTCATGTGAGACCTCCTTTTTCTAGGATGAAAGGAGCTGCACAGGACGGTGGCCATAGATCCTTAGCGTGGTTCCTGTGTGTGGACAGGGCACGGGCCACTCTGTGCAAAGCAGGACAGAGCAGGGCCCAGGACTGTGCAATAGCAGCTCAGAGGCTGTTTGCTACAGGGCAGGCCCCTGCTTAGAGAGTTCATCCAAGTTACTACATTGAAAGAAAAAAGAAAGTGACATACAGTCAAACCAATGAAAAGCAAGATTTTCCTTACCTCCAGAAAGAAGAAAATTTGGATTTTTGAAAGAAGTAAGAACTTTTATGTATAGAATCATCCAAGAATAATATACAATTTCTGTGGCCTTGATTGTGTTAATGAAGCTATTCAAATACAAAATGAAAACCTCCCCACCATGAAGGTCTACTTGGCTGAGTGTTTGGGACAACAAAGGAGCAGCTACTGAAGCAACAAGAGGAGAATGAAGGCCAGTGCCCAGCCGCAGGGCGGGACGCATGGAGCCGAGCTGGCCTGACCCTTCAGCATGCACATCACCCTCGACCAGGACCCGTTGTTGGGCAGGGGCACAATGCCTGCCACGTTGCACATGACGTTGTAGACGTCCACCGATCGGATTGGAGCGGCTCGGAAGTTGGATTTGAAATCTGAAAGAGAAAGGCCAGCAAACAAGTGGTCACTGGCGTGCACCAGGCAGAGAGGAACTGAGTCACAATGTGGAGGAATGATGCTCAGGCATCAGGGTCCAGGCAGGTCTGCAGTCGGAAAATCAGCTTTGTCCACGAGGCGTGGCCATGTCACCGGGAACGCAGAAGAGAATCTGGAAAGCTATGGGTTATGAAAGGAAGTCACTTTCTACAGCTCATGGGGATGAGTTTCTTTAAGAGCCAAAGCAGCAAATATACTGCCCTGTGCATCACTGGGCTCCCTTGTGACAACAGAGCTTTCCTGGAAAGGCAGAAGGGCCACCTGAAGCTGCTCATTTCTGCAGAGCTGGACAGCAGGTGTGGCCACAGATGTGTGACTGTCTTGCTGGGCTCCCCTAAATCCGAATAACGGCATCCTTATCATCCAGAACACCTATCTAGCAGGGACTGGCTAGTCAGGGTTAGGCTCTCCAGATGTCCCATTTTAAACGGGACAGTTTCCAACAGTCCATATGGTCAGCCTACTGACACCTTGAATGTAGCCCAGTGAGACTTGACTAACCATATGTACCACTGGAAAAGGGACAGTACCGTTGTTCTGTCCTGTTGAAAACGGGACATCTGGTCAGCCTTGTCAGGTGGCCAATGTCAACTGCAGGGGCCTCCCAGCAACTCAAGACTGTTTTTCCATTGTCCTGCCACATGGAGGTCCCAGGCTTGATGGACTGTGGGACTGTACAGTGTCTCCTGAACAGCTAACTCGGAGCCACAGCAGTGGTTTCCTATGAATGTCTGGAAGATAACTGGACGTGGAAGCCTTTCACTGGCAGATAGAGTAACTTAGCCGTGTGGAAAATAAGCAGACTGCGTTGGAGTTAGGGAGCAAGGGAAGCTCTGAAAGCCCTAATGGAGAAGAATGCACGTACCCAACGCCAGGGGTGGCACAGGAGTGTGGATGGCAGACCAGGCACTGAGCAGGCGATTTCAATCAAGAGGGCGCCTTCGCCTTCTCCACGGGAGGCAAAGAAGATACTGACTGCAAAGTGCTCGTTTAAGAGCAAATGGAAGAGTTTAGTAATGTACCTAAGCAGCTTCACTTTTAGTCCCCAAACCAGAGCTTCCAACAAAGCACCCAAAGCTACACTGAGGATGAATTCAGAAGAGAAATTTTATCCATCAATAAAGGCCTGTGTATGTGATTTTTAGCCCATCCAAAGTTTTTAAAGGAAATGGGTAGTTTGGGGCTGTAAAGCCACATTTTCTATCTTAGAAAATAATCTTTATAATTGCTTTGCTAAAATGGTCATATTTACTTATTGAAAAAGCAAACGTGCCAACAGCAACAGAGCCCAGAAGTGCCAACACCAAATTCTGCTCTGTGTCAACCCTGAAATGATAAAATATGGAAGAAAGTTATACACAGACATCTCTGCCACAGAGTATGTGAGATCCTGTAGGTCTTTGGGGCATTAAAGTAGAATTCAGCCTAGAGGTTCATGGGCTCTACAACCAGCCTGCAGCCACTTACAAGCTGGGTAATGTCAGGAAACAGGCAGGGACGTGGTACCTAAGTCATAGCTTCAGGCATGTTGTATCTGCTCAGGAAATGGTAGCTCCTATTAGTAAGAAACATGTAGAATAAGTGCCCAGCAAGGGCAAACTATGGATTGAGAATACTCACTCCATAAATTCTCTGGAGAGTTCACTTTACTTCCAGGGCAGGGAAGATAAGGGTCAGCATCACCTCAGGGTAAAAATAGTTTTAGAAATATCCAGAACCTCCCTGGAGAGAAGAATGCACCCAAGATGCCACCTCCCTTTTTTTTTTTTTTTCCTTTAAGATTTTATTTTATTGTTTTGAGAGAAAGTGAGAAAGAGAGAGAGAGAAGTGTAGGACCCAGAGCAGTCTCCATAGTTGTACATCATTAGTTGTGACATGGTTTCATTCCACACAGGTGGATGTGGGGGTGTGCAGGGCAGGAAACGAACCGGGGTCCGTCTGCAGGGGACTTGAAGTTTCACCATGAGGCCATCCCGGTAGTTACCAGGTGCATCACAGTTCAGCATCTGGGATTTGCATGGGCCAGGGCCGGGAATCGAACCCCAGAGCTTACAATTGTGAGGCAAGCACTCAACTTCTGAGCTATCCTGGCATCCCCACCACCCCTTCTTAACATCAAGGAAAATGACACACCTAGATAAAGATGGTCAACTGTCGCCTGAGAAATCAATGGAAAGGTTGCCCCAGTGACAGGGTAACAAATCCTCTCCCTTCTTCTGACTTGCCATGGACATGGATGAGATGATCATACTGCCCCACCACATGGCGATCACGTCCTTGTCATATGTGTGGGTGGAAGGGTATGTGGGATGTTGGACAATAGTAAATCCAAGGCATCCTTCCCCAGCTTTTCAAACACCCACTTCTTTAACTCTTGGCAAAAATACTGAGATAAGCTCTACAGACAATAGTATTGGAGAAGACGATCTTCTTACATGGAAAATACAGAATCAAATCCAGTGCACGTAAGCAGGAAGAAGAAATGGGTTCTCTTTCCCATTCCACCTGGTTCATGGCTTCCTATTCTGCAGGTCTGGGATGCTGGGCCCAATGCAGACATGATCCAGGATGGAACAAGAGCTTCTAGCAAATTCCTGAACAGCAAAACAATACCTGATCCAATTTGGGAGGACCCAGCCAAGCTCTGCTACCTCAAGATGGCATTTGGAACCTGGATTGAGAATCCAAATTATTCCCATGGGTTTAAATTGTGTAGAAATTAAAACTGTTTTTCTTAAAGCGAGAAGGTTCTGCAGGCTCACGCAGTGCCCGGCCACCTTGAGCTGCTCCCTGAGTGAGGCTTGCTGGCTCATAGGCAGCTCACTGAATCACACTGCTGCTGTCTTATCAGGAATGTGGAGTTCTCCCGGGCAAGATTAGGTTGTTCAAATTAGAAACTAGGATTAACCAGAGACAGGCTCTCTTCTAGAATTATCTCCCTTTCTCTTAGCTGGACCAGACTTACTGACTTCTAAAACTGTATGTGGGCAGCCGCAATGATGCCCAGCTTTCTCCCTGAGCGAGAAGCACATACAATTAATCAGGAGGGACGTACCTTTATCTCAGAGTGCAGCTAGATAGCTATTAATGGCCTCACTCTTAAATTTTCTCCTGAGTAAACAGCCAGTGTGTAAAGCTGTTCAATCTTTCATGAGAATTGGAGCCAGAAGCGTGATGGTTTGCGGGAGGCTCTGAAGGCTGTATCTGCTTGGAAACATTTTAGCAATTAGCCCAGTCCATTTTCATCAGGGGTCGTCTTTCTGTCTATAAAAGACTTAGGCTTTTATTTGAAAGGAGCATATGAGGGAGGCCTTTGTTAATGGACAAAATCTCCCCATTGAATTTAACTCTAAGCTAATGCAGCTTTGGGTACTTTGTTTAAATTTTTTGGTTCGAGGCTAAATTTGCTTCTGCTTTAAAACATGCCTGAGACTCTTGCTCATAAACACTCCTTCAACCGACAACTGTTTTGCATTCATGATCTTTTGTCTCTCTGGGGACAGAGGAGGTGATGCTTTTGAATGAAAGCCCGGTTGTCAGATGCTCTCCCGTATAAAGGCCGTAACCTTGGAATGTCTCCAACCTAATCTAGCAGTTAACCTCAATGAAGTCCTCAGGGCTCCATCACTGATTCATTTAGCTTTGAGTTCCACAGATCTGACCAGGGCTTAGCTGACAGGTAGCACCTGATAACTATTACTGGTTGACGGCAACAGGTTGAACCTCCTCTGCCCTGTCCTCTAGGCCAATGTCCTGGACCGTCAGGGCTCTATAAATGTTCTCTGCTACTTGTTTGGGAACTTGAATCACACATGGAAAAGGATTTGGACCAATGTGTTCCCTAAGCTAAGGTTCCCCGAGACCCCCACGCAGGGTGCAGAAACACGACACCTCATAGTTCTCAGCAGCTATTTTGTATTAAGTAGAGTGACCCAAGACAGGTGGGTTGACGTATATCTTTGTCTTGCTACATTCAGAAAAAGAACAGGGCTTCTAGGCATCACCTGGAGAGTGTGGACTTTCATAGGCTGAAGCATTTTGATTCAACATCCAGAGAAAGGCCTTTGGAATGTGGCTATCAGGATAAGGTTTTTATATTTAATAAGGAAGGCGGACAGCAGTAAGAAAGAAGCGTAGGTCAACTGATAGATGATGGCTGCTGAATGCTTTATATCCTAACTTGATTTGAAAGAAGAGGATGTTCAGGTAGTAGTATGATCTTCAGAGTGCTTGATAAACTTTTCCAAAATGTGAATTTACAGTGCTATTAACTTTATCAATTCAAGCAAATGACCACGTAGGCCCACCTAGAGAATTTATCTGGTCGAGGAAGGCACAGTAAATTTGCTTTCACCCAAGACATCCCTAGCCATTCTGGCTCATTCTCAAAGTCAGTCTCCAGGTCATTTCTTAGCCACCCTTGAGCACATCCCAGCTTCTGGTTGGGCCCTAAACTAAATGACTTCCTTAGGGTTGGGCGCTCTAGACAGGGAAGAACTGTGGAAGTCAGACCCTGGGAAGCAATCGCGTCAATTTTGAAACTCACAGCTGTCAGCAACCTGGTGTCTGATTAAGCTTTCCTGGATATCAGATAGCTGTGAAATAACATTTTGATAAATTAAGTAAAAACTGAATCACAGACATGTGGAATACATTTTCTTCGCTGCACTCAAGGTTTAAAATTTACGAGGAAAACTATTTGGCCACATTTGCCAAACCCAAGAAGCATTTGAAAGCAAGCCAACAAAAGATGTTTCATGGAGACCGGCTGGGTTTGCTCAGCTTTCCCCATAAAGAAGGTTCATAAAAAAAAAAAAAAAATTCAGACCAGCCTTTATTAGTGCCATAAGCCCCTGGAGAGATGTCCTTGTGGGTGAATGACTAAGAGATTTTGGTCATTTCCCCACCTACCAGGTCCAAAGGCCAGGAAGATGCCCCTCATGTTCATGAGCTCATTGTCATATCCATGCCATCCACGCTGCCAGCCTGTCTTCTTGCCTGTGCTGTTCATCCAAAACGGAAGCAGCTCTCGATTCTGCAATCAGACAAGGCAGTTACATCCCACTGTGCCCCAACAATTGTGATCGGGGAGCATCTGGTCTACACCACCACCCAATGTGAGGACTTCCTTCCATCCACCGTCATCTGGACCACTTTCTATCCCAGGTAGCTCAGACCCTGGGAGGCAGTGCATGAACTTGTGAAAGAGCTGTGGCTGTGAAGACATTTTCTTACGTGGAGCTGAACTGTACCTCATAATCAGCTTTAGAAGCACTCAGTAGAGCATGTTAGCAACAGAAAGGATGATAAAGTGTTACTGTGGTATAATAAAAACTATATAGCTGGCCTTTGTCCCAGGTTCCTCGCACAGAGCTTCTAAAACCCTTGGAATTTCCTGAGAGATAGGAGTGCCTTTTGTTATTTGTAAAGAGCCCCCTTCTTCCTCACCTGAGCATATGCCACTAAGATAAGGTGACCAGACGTCCCGCTTTTGGCGGGACAGTCCCGATTTCGAACAATTTGTCCCGTGTCCCGTGGCATTTTTAAAAAGTCCTGATTTTTGAAAAGAATGTACGACAAGCTAGGGAACGGCGGGAGATAGACCAAATTTTTAATCAAGAACCCCCTCCCCCTCGGTCAATGGTGTCCCGTTTTACCAATGTTAAAATCTGGTCACCTTACACTAAGGTGACTTTCGGATGTGGGACGAGGAGATGAGATAGCTTCAGGATGGGCAGCTGGTGACAGGAAGAACCAACTACCTCATTAGACTGTTAGAACTTTCAGCCCCATCCTTTGGCCAGTGATTTCATCACTCACGCCTACACAATGAAATCTGGTATAACACCCTGGAACAACGTGACCAGGGAGCTTCTGGATGAATGAACCCATGGTGTGCTGGGACGGTGTGCCCACAGAGAGCATGGTGCTCTGTGCGCCTCACGCCCTGGGCATCCCTTCTACCAGGCTGTCCTGAGTTGTATCCTTCATAATAAAACTGTAATCATAAGTATAGCACCTTCCTCAGTTCTGTGATTTATTCCAAATGAATTATTAAACCTGAAGGGATTTGTGAAAAAACCCTCCAATTTGTAGCCAAGTCAACCTCAAGTGTGGCTAGGTTAGGGACCTGGGACTCCGGGCTGGCATCTGAAATGGGACTGAGCCCCTACATAGGTGGGGGCTGCTCTAACTCTGGGTACTTACTATCAGCATTGAATTGAATTGTAGGAAATCCGATTGCTGTCAGAGAATTGTTGGAAAACACCGTGTCTAATCTAATCATCTCATTTTTCCAGTACAGCCCTTGGAGTTCAGAGGTGGTCCATTCATGACCATTCCTCCATATACACTTCCTTCCTTCTGGTTCCACCCACAGGAACAGCTCAGAAGAACTTAGTTCCCTCCCCTCCCTTTAGTCAGATGTTTGTAGATGGCACTCCTGCTCCCCTAATCCAGGCTGTGTAACTCTTTATTTCCTTTAACCATTCTTCAGTCAGGATGGATTCCAGAGCCATCACTTCCCTGTCCCCCTGCTCTCCTTCAGAACCAATTTTTCTTGGAGTGCAGTGCTTTCTTGTGAGACAAAAGGCTAAAGGTCTTGTGACCCCTGAGGACGCTGTGCCCAGCTGGACACACTCAAGGCCTTCATTCATTCCGGTATTCCAATCATCTTCTGGCGCAGCAGGGTTTAATATTACACGTATTTCAAATGCAAGAGGCAGAACTAATGAGGCATTATGAATGACTGCAGTCAAAACAGCTAAAGTAGCAGCAGTTCCCAGGTTGGCTCACCCCAGACTTGTAGTTAGAGTAGCAATAGTCCCATGTTGTTGTGTGCCACGTAGCTACCAGGAGCCTACAACGACATCACAGCTGCCCAGTGTGGAGGACATTCTCTTCCCCACTGTGTAGTTGAAGCGACCAAGACAACAGACAGGTTAACTGACTCTTACAGTCACACAACCGTGGAGAGGCAGGGCTGGGACTGAAACACATTCTGTCTCCTGGCCCTTGTGCACTTCTCACTACCCACAGCTAGAGGTCACTGCAGTGCGCCTGCCTGTTCTGGACAGGGAAGTGTCCCCCTGTCCCCTGCCTCTTCACTCGCTGAGTGGTGGCCAGTTATGAAGACTAGAGAAGAGGTTTTGGAATTGGATTGGCATGGGGTTAAGCTCCAGTTTGTCACTTTCTAGCTCTGTGATCCTGGGCAGCTACTTAGCTTCTCTGAGCTTCTGTTTCCTTTGCTGATGTGACAATAGCTGCCTCACAGAGTTCTTGGAGGATGACATGACTGAGTGCTAAGTGCCTGACACACAATAGGTGGTCACTAAAAGGCTGCAGGTGGTGGCCAGATGTCCCGGCTGTGGGGCGAGGCGCTCTGGTCACTTGCAGCAGGACAGTGACAGTTGTGAGGGTTGAACTCTCCTTTGCTTATTTAGCTGTCATATCACATTGCACACCCATCCAGTCTCACCCCATAAATCGCTCCCTGGCATTGCTGCTTTCTAAATCGCACTATTTCATTGACTCTCCGTTTCCTGAATTTCCATCAGCCCTTGTCCCTCCTTCTCCAGCTGTAGCTTGTATTTTTCCATGGGAATGTTTTTATTAACTTAATGCATTTCTAACTCATTATGCTGTTTTTGGTCTTTATCTGTCTGTGGCAATGATTATAACACATCCCAATTTAGCTTCGTCTGCTAATTTACTGTGTTGCTTCCTCTCTCACAGCCTATCCAGGAAGTGATTCCTGAAGCTGGAGGTAGGACATTCTGTTCCTAATGACCTCCCTAATTATGAACCTCACAGGACAGATGTACCCCACAACAAAGGGACAGGTGAAAGGGAGATGAAGGCTGATTATCTGATTTTAAAACTCCAGCCCAAATTCCACAAATACAGCAAACAGCAATGGAAACTTCAGCCCTGAAGGTAATGGGGCACCAGTCTGATTGTAGATAAATCTGCTAGTTTTCATTATAGTGACAAGCTGCCCTCGCGAAAACAATTGTTCCTACTCATTTTAAAATGTATTAATAAGATTGGCTGGCTGCTTTGTCTAAGTGATTGAATGTAATGCGTTATATATAAGCCTTAATTTCTAAGTGGTGCATTGAATGATTTTCTATCTTTTCCTTTCCTACCAAGTAACTTTCACCGTCTTCATACTGTACCCCCACATTTACCGCCCAAGCTGTGAGGTGGTGCTGATGAGGTATGGGTCACAGAGCGCTCAGCCTCCAGAGCAGGTATCCCCAGGATGCGGACCTTCAAGCTCCCTGACCCCGATCCTGACCACTCCAGGTCCAGGGACTGCCACATAGTGCCACCTAGTGACATCCTGGGGAGGTATCCAGATCCTCCTGACTTGGCCCAAAGTGAGATGGGGTAGAGAGGTGTGTGTGTGGAGGGAGGAGGGGAGCTCCCCTAAGCTTGGGTCTCTAAAAAAGCCAGGCCCGTTGCAGAGTGGGCAGCCAATTTCCAGAAGTGGCAGGAAACACCCCGTCTTTCCACAGCGTGGGCCAGAGGGCGCGGGCAAGGGGTGGGTGGTTCCCCACTGATAAAGAGGAGGGAACGCACCCTGAAGGAAGTGAATGAGCGGGCTATCATTGGTGAGAGGAGTCCCAGGGAAGGGTGGGGGCATCCCTGCCAGCGGGGGTGGGGGCAGTGATTGAAGAGGCCATTCAGGCTTCTGGAGGGCAGGGGCACAGCTGAGGGGGCAGTTCCTTCACCTCAAAGGGCTCATCTTTAGTGAGGAAAGAAGAGGGGCTACAGCTCTGCGCAGTGTTTCCTGACAAGCCAGGGCCAGGAGCAGCCGCCTTGAATCCATAGTGACAGGGGTTCGAGCCCCGAGGAAGCTGTGGGCCTGGGCAGAAGCAGGAGGAGCCCTGGCTTGAGAATCCCTGTCAGTGGGTATGAGTCAGAGAGAGAGGGGGGGAGAGACAGGGAGAGAGAGGGGGAGAGAACATGTAGCCATGGGGAATCAAGCAGGCCACACAGGAAGCTCTAAAAAGTGGGTAGGTGGGTCCCCAGTAACAGGACCCTTGGGAATTCTGTTAGCTGGGGAGGCTTGATGCACTCAAGGTCCTGAGAGGCAACGAGACCTGTGTGACCTCATACGGCAAAAGCATCAGAAGAAGGCAGCCATCAGAGTGAGGCTGTTGGGAGGAGGGACAGGAACTGTGAATTTTCTGCTCCCCAGTGCCTACCCCATGTGCCAGTCAAACAGGGGGACCGCTGTCCCAGTTTGCCTGAGACTGAGGCGAGACTTTCCATTTTAAAGCCAGGACAGTGCTAGGCAAACAGGAACCAGTTGGTGACTCGACAGTGAACACTCTCTTGGAAATTTAAATAACGTCTTCACCAAGCCTAATCCTCAGCACACTCTAGTGCCTTCCAGGACGCAGTGGCAGCACCCTCCTTGATAAGCTAGTTAATCATTTCTAAGGGGAAGGAACCCAAAAGAGCCCCACAGGAAGAAACACTGAGAAACAGTGGAGTTCTTAGGTGTGTAGACGTTTGTTCTTTTATGTCAGTGCCTGCATTATATTTTGGTGTCCACACTCCACTACCAGCTGACTGTGAAAATGCCTATCATAAGCTTGCTTGAATTTGGGAAGCCAAGGGAATGTCTATTAGACAAGAGTTACAGTTTTAGACTAGGCCTTTGTCTTAATCACACTGAGCATTACAAGAAGTATCACGTTCACTGCTTACCCTCCGATCAGCAACCCAGTGAATGAAGTTTGCACCACACATGCCTAGACACATCTCTGAATTCACCATTTTAGGATTTCTTCATGGTGTTGAGTTGAGATGTCTGGGGACTGAGTCAGCAATGCGGTAGGGTTGGGAATGAGGAGGAAGGTGAAGGAGGGATGGAAGGACAGAAAGGAGCAGGAAGTGGCCTGAATGTCTGTGTTCATTACTGTCTCTTTGCACGTGGCCAAGGTGTGCTTTGGCAATCTCTCAGGGCACTTACTTGTTTTTTATTGTTGTATTTTTGAAATACGTTAGCACGCCGATTTCTCACCCGTTCCTTCTGATCTCTCCTCAGCATAGATCGGAAAATGGTTGCTAAGCCATAAGAAAAATACTCCTGAGAAGCCAGCAGGGCTGCCAACTGTTGGGACAACATCAGCTCCTGCCCTGCACCATGGAATGGCCTCTCACGGAGTGGCTGAGGATGTAGAATTGCATCCATCCTTCTTGGATTCCCTCTCTGACCAGAGGAGCTGCTGGGGACTCTGTCTGGTTCCTCCCACTCTGGTTACCCCACTGAGGCCACAGTGAGCACTCCCACCCTCAAGCCCGGGACACTCGCTGTCTACACTGCTGGATCCCAACCCAGCTGTGCAGAGACTGCCCTGGCCGTATCCTGGATCCCACTTCTGGGTGTTCTCCTTTGGTAGGTCAGGGCAGGGTGGGAATCTATCATTTTAAATAGATTGAAGGCCCTCTCCCCTTGGTGATTGGGATGCAGCGTCAGGCCTAGAAGAGCCTGGAAGTAATTCATCTGGCACCTTTCACGTGCCATGTTAAATGACGCTCCCTCCTCTGAGGACATTGTGTTTATAGTGTATTACCATGCTGAGTTTGCGTTCTAGGCCCACGCCTGCTTTCCACAGCAGGGACCAGCATGCCCTATCGGCTCCTCCAGCCAGCAAGTAGAGTCCTGGTTGTTAAACACCTTGACTATCACCCCTCAGTTCAGCCACTAATAGTACAGTTCTTCCGGGGAAGTGGAGTCAGGGACCCAAGTTTCTTCCTCCCTGCCTTGAGGACACATCTCACCAGATCTCTAGGGCACCAGGGAACACAATTGAAATCGGCTCAGTTTAAAATAAATAAAAGGTGTGTGAGGGGCCTCCGAAAAGCTACATCTACTTTATTCTCCTAGGACACCATAATAACAGGAACCTCCTGAGCCCCTCAGAATACAATAAACTTCTGACATCGCCTCAGCTGGAAGAGGCAGGCCGTGACGGTCAAGTCAGGGGTCATTTTAACTAACACGCCTGTGCCAGGGACAACAGCCGGGCTGGCCCCGGTGGTTTTGCTGCTAAGGTTAAGGCTGAGCTATGGTTTCCGTGAAAAACCACTGTTTCTCAGATTTTGTGGCGTTGCTATTTTAAATTCTCCTCCCGAGAGGTTTCCTGCTGGCGTGACTCGTCAGAGCCCCCGTGGGACAGGTAGTTATGGACGTTAAGAGGTGTGCTTGCTGCCTGCCACTGCAAAGAGATGTCCCTCCAGTGTTTTCAGAGAAAGGGTTCCCTTTCTCTGTCTTAGAAGGCTGCCTCCTTCCAAACCGGAATTTAATCGCACGGGCCTCAGGCCCTGGTCTGACCCTGCGAAGCCTGTTGCCACACACAGCCTAATCCTTGAAATGAAAAATGCCAGACAGCAAAATCAGCACGAGAAGCAGCATTCCTTGGCATAGCGAGGAGGAGAGACTGAGTGGATGGGTTCTCTTGCTCTACCTGCCACTCCTCTCCTGCCACAGGTGAGGAGGGTATGCATGAGCTCTCATACGGCTCTCGCAGATGACCCTAATCACCACCAGCAAGCAAGCAGCACTCGACACCCGGCTTCCTGAAGCTCAATTAGTCAGGCCTGGACTATACCACTCGAGCTGCCACTAAAACTCAGAAGCCACATTTCCCAGATTGTCTTGATTTCCCCACATAGTTTGGGTCCGGGCCTAACTGCCATTCATCCACATAGAATTGAGCCTGGCATTTCACATCCTTTGCCAGTTTTCAAAATAAATCTTTCCTCTGGAGAAAAATATTGGCCTCCCTTAGAAGTCTGGGCCTGGATTTGCTTCCTTTTTTTCTACTCAAGCAAGAGTCCAAAAGACCAACAATGAAACATGTTTCACAATCTTTCACCCGATTCTGATCATATCTGGCCACCTTTGGGGGTCTGGTGGCATGAGGTGGACACTGTCCAGGGAGACCACAGGAGTTAGCCCTTAAAGCTGGGAAGAACTGGGGATTGCTGATGTGTCCTGCCCTTGGGTTCCAGCAATGGGCCAATGGAAGCTGGGAGAATGTCCATTAGTGGTTTCAACACCTTTTCCCTGGTGAAATCTCTTCTAGGGCTACTAATCATGATCCCAACTTAAAGTCCCGACTTAGCTTTCCTTTCTGTTTACTTGGTTACTGGTTTATAAACCTACAAAGTGAACAACCTATTGTACCAAGAATCAACGGTCTCAGTATTTATTAAGTCATGTCATTCAGATGTCACACATCTACTGAGCCTCAGCCATGTGCTGGTTCCCATGGAGGAAAATGAAGGTCAAGATGCCATAGACCTGACCTCCAGGAGCTTCCACCCCAGAAAGGAAGACTACAAACGCAGACAGACCGCTATGGCACCCGGGGGAGTGGTGCAGGGTGTTATGAGCATTCTAAGATGGAGGGAATTAGGGAAGAGTTGGGTACTTCATGGAAGAGAAGGTATTTGAGAAATATAAGAATTGTGGAGGAACTGTTCCCAACTGCAGTTCCTCAACTTTGTTTTACTTACAAGTTGTGAGTTCCTCTAATTATTGAAACTCGTTCTTTCCTGTCTCAGATTCTTCAAGTATGCCATTCCCATGGCCTGGAAAGTGACCCCCTTCTCCCTGCCCAAACAACGACCACTCATTCTTCAGGTTTCGGCCTCAAGGTCACTTTCTCAGAGTGATCTTCTGCGACCTCCTCTAAAGTAGCTTCCCTCTCCTCCCAGACAATCTCTTTCACGATACTCTTCCTATCCTCACACTTAACACAATTCGTAACTGCACGTTTATGTGTTCCTATGGCCTGCGTGCCCACTTCATATTTGTCTCCGTCACCAGGCTACAAGCTCCAGGAGCTGCCAGTGGCTCCTTACTCTAATTTGAATTAGAACTTTTCTGGGTTACATGCAGCAGCTACTCATCAAGTATTTGTTGAATTTAGCAGCTGTGGTAGAGGATGGAAGCGCATATTTGAGTCTGGTGGAAACTACCCTCCGTATTTCTCCATTCTGCATTGTGCTGTGTTACTCCTGACTATCCCGGGTGCCAAGGACATTTAGCATCACAAGACAGGCCTCCTGAGGGCCCTTGGGCCACCCCAGACTTTGTGACAAGCAGCCTGCCCCAGCTCCTCTCCGGGTGCCCCCTGGGGGAGGGGTGGGCATAGAGCATGTGTGTGAGGGGGATTGCAGGGCTGAAAGCAGAGAACCAGTTTGTTTGAGGCTTGAATGTTCCAGTGAAGAGGGTGAGCCTAGTCCCCTGGCAAGGACAACCAATGAGGAGGATTTCAGAAGACAGTGGTCTTAGAGAGACAAAGGAGGTGATGGCATCTGTTAGAAAGCTCTATTTCCTTGTTTAGCAGATGTGACAGGCAGGGGCTTGACCTATGCAGGTGCCTGGTTTTTTCCCTCTTCATGCTTAGTCCTTTGGGAACATGAACACCTTTAGATTTCTGCCCTTGCAGGAGAGGAGGCCGAAGAAGGATTGGCAGTGATTGGAAATCCAGCCTGTGTATCAAAGACTGTGGAGCAGAAGCAAACTGCAGGGAGGCACTGTGCAAGGAGCTTGCTTTTCCACAGCATCAGCAGTCACACCAGATAATTGTGCCATTCCAGGTGACAAATTAAATCTGTTTCCCTGTCTTTATTTGTTTCAGTGACAGCTTTCTAAGCAGCCAAAGAATAAAAATCTAACTCAATCATGTCTTCCTGTTAGAGCAGCTGGCTCCCTTAGAGTCTGCAAAACTTAAATTGGTGGCAAGAAGTTGGTGTTTGTATGGGAATGGCATTTTTGCCAAGGAAGCAAAATCATGCATGTTTATGGGATGGCAGCTGTGGGGAGAAAGGAAGGAGGGAAGAGATTCTATGTTATTGGTCCCCAACCAGCATCAATTTGTCCTGACTCAGCTGTTTTCCTAATTATGGCTCAACCAGAAAAAAGACTTGTCTACCATCCAAACCCAGGCCCAGAGGGAACACGTGCAAGTCCGAGGACTTGCGCGGCTGCTGATGGGAAGTGTAGTCCAGCACAGGACAGCATCTGCACACTGTGTGCGGGCTGCAGGGTGCAGAGTACAGAGCGTTCCTCTACCACATGGGGAGAGAGTCTGCAAACAGGGATGTGGGAGGTGAAGAGCCCGGGCACAGGCAGGAGCAAGAACATGGAACAGAGTTCTCAATTATCTCCAGTCCACTACGTATAATGAGCAACAGAAAGATGTCAAAAAAAAGTGTCTAAGGTGAGAATGGGTGTTTGTTTTTAGGAATTTTCAAAAGACAAAGAAATATAACCTGGATACTTATATCAAAATGGAAACAGAAATTATAATTTTTGCATACGAGTTTTAAAAATAAAAATTCACTATTTCTAGAGTAGGCATAAAATGATTAAGGTATGCAGCCTAGGAAATGACGATGCAAAAAAGGAGTGACTAAAAGATACGTAGATTGCTCTCAGGACTCAGAGATAACCATGGTTTTCCAGAGACACGTTGGTGTGAGTATGCTATAGACAGCACAAGTGACATTAATATAATTGACCATCCATTCCTCTTTGAGTTGGCTGCTAGGAAGCTCAGACCACTTCTGTGTTTTATGCTGTGGTATGTTAATTTCAGGACCAATAACACCCACAATGCAGTCATTAAGAATTAGAAATAATAACCAGGGGGTATTTAGTTCAAGATAGCTATTATTATTTCATCATTATTGTTGACCAAAATTTTAAGAAGAAAATTTTTTGATAGGTTTCTTATTTTCACAGGGTAAAATAACTATGTTTATGTCACTGAAACTAATGGGAAGGAGTCATTCTGAAGGTTCTAACGAGCCAGGCATGATAAATGAAGATTAGTTTTATAGTATCCATTATTAGCAATTAAAACCATGTGCAATAACATTGAAACTCTCTGTACTCAGTGGGTCAACATTAATCTTTTAGAAATAATCTTTTTTTCACATCCTATATATTTTCCTTCTGAGTTCTTCCTTAAAAAAAAACCAAAACTTTCTGCTTCAAGTATTTTTGAAATAATCATATATTTTTAAAAAGCTGTCCAAGTAATTGTCAACAGTTCGGCATTCTTTCTTTCTGTTCTTGTGGCTTCTCCTCTCTTCTTAAGCTATACAGTGAAACAGTGGGTAGCCCTGGCTCTGATCGAGGCAAACAAACATATGTATATATATGCCTGTGTATACATCTGCATGTGTATTTATGTGATATATACAAAAGCCATCAAATAAAATGCAATATGATATAATATGTAATATATGATGCAATTACCATATGGCTTCACTCTCAGAAGACACTGAAATTTGCCATTTTTCTGCAGGGGAGCGGGTACTTGGATGCTGAGCAGAGTGTGGGAGCTGAATCTTGGGATATAAGGGAGGGTTTGGGGAAAGCAGAGCTCAGGTGGAGCCTGGGGCAAGGCCAGAGTTGTTACTGGGCTTTCCAAGGGATCGTCACTATCAGAATGCTGAAGATGGTGCACTTTGTCTTTGCTCTCCTCCCATCTCCTTTCTCTGCTGTTCTAAGTTCCAAGGACCTTGTCTGCCTAAGCCCCAGCCTCTGTATCACTGTTGTCTTGTGGGTGTGGCCTGCTGGTCCACGCTTCAACATGGTACCAGGTCTTAACACCAAAGGGGATCCAAAGCAGGAATTTTCTAGCCACACTGGTGAGTTGATTGATAAGACCTAAGAAGTTTGCTGGTCAGCTCTGTGCAGAAGCAGATGAATGCTGCAGTTAAAGAAGCTTAAGCATCAGGCTGTCTCACTTGCATAGATTTCTTCCATGTCGCTGCACCTAATTTTGTATTCATAATTTTGTATTCATAATTTTCTTAAAGAGAGACCCCTTCCCCAGATTTTAAAATTGTCAGTCAGAGTCCGCCAAACCTGTACCTGCCTCTGATTCTGAAATGTCGACTTTGCTCCCTAATGGAAATAAGAGGTATATGAGAATAAGCCACATCCCTTCTTTCCTGCTTTAGGATGACTGAAGGGATGTGATGCTTGGAGCTGTAGCAGCCATCTTGTGACCCTGAAGGGAAAGTCAAAAGAATGACAAGAGCTGACTCAGGGCCTTGAGATCATTGAGTTATGTGGATGAATCAACCCTCGAACTGCCTACCTCCAGACTTCACGTTACATGACATAAAAAATCTTCATTATTTAAACCACATTTATTCAAGTGACCTATGATATACCCAAGAGCATTTTGACTGATACCCTGGGGTCCCGCATCACTGTATATCAGTCACTCATTGGAAAAGCATGTGTCCTCTAGCTGGATGTGCTATTGCCAACGTACTGTGTTTACCTTCCAGACTGAACCTTCTCTGAGAGCATGTAAGGCTGAAGGCTCATCCCTGCCTGTCCCATCCTACTGTGGGCTCTCGGGGCCTCTCTCACTGGCACCTCATTATTTGTCCAGTGTCTTCTTGATGCCCTCTGGCTTTACCACTCTGCCTACCTAAGCCTGTTTTCCCATAGATTACCCCAAAGTAGCTCTGAATTCTTGCAGTCTCCCTCCCTACTATGAATCAGCCTCTCAGTGCAGTTGATTTCAGCTAAATATGAGAAAATAAACAATAGATATGCAAGAGTCATGATAAGAAATAAGTGACAGCAAACTGTGAATTAATACTTGTTGTCTATTTGCTTTTAAAAATTCAAAGCAATTCCACCAGAATTTTCTAAATTGGAAACATTTCAAGTGGGAGCCCCTTTGCATGATTTGGGAAGTTGGCTTTATGGAATAAAGTGTAGGCAGCTAACCAGGTGACACACTTGTGACTGTGTGTATGCTTCGTGCAAAGCCCTGAGAAAAGCACTATAAATGAAAGTGCTGTGAGCCTAGCATCATCTCTCTCCACGTGATCTCCAAACAGTGTGATAAAGTGCAGAGAAGCATTTGTGTTCTTAAAGGAGAGCAGGTTAGGGGCAGAGGGACCCTCTTGGAGACTTTTTAAATCACATAGCCTAGGAAGCCAAGTTTGCAGAAGGGCCCAACTTGGCCTAAGGACAGTGCAGGTGACATTTCTGACCAAATGTGCTTTGTTTCTTTGGTGACCAGGTGCTTGTCTTTGAGAGCACACAGGAATTACTTTAATCCCCTAAATGACTGGGTTTAGGTCAGAGAACACCCATTTTTCCTCAGTCGCTAGACTTTCACTCATTTACCTAATCACTACTTCTGCTGATCAAAACCAGGCCTCTCTCTCTGGCAGATTAAATACTAGGCTCAGGCCTTCTATTTGGATGGCCTCAACCAGTGACTCTCACGTGCCAACATCTGCCATCCTCCTTTACCTGTAGCCTGATCTATTTGCTACCCATCTTCAAAGTCACATCTACAGTAACTCATGCTCTCTTCAGGAACAGATTCTAGACAGGATGTGAGCATGATTCCCCTGAAGGGCAGGCAGGGCCTTCCGATGCCAGCCCAATATCGGAGGCTCTTCCGAGAGCCTGGCATCCAGACGGGCAAGGACAAGGCTGCTGACGTCATTCGGGTACAAAGCAATGAGGATGTGGACCCAAAATGCAAGATAATGTAAAATCCAGTTGGCAAATGGGGGACCTGGATCCATGGTGTTTTGCTTGCCGAACATTTCTCTTCAAGGTGAAAGCAAAGCTGAGCATCTCCTTGCATTCACGGCCCTAAGGCAACTGCTTTGGCCCATAGTAATTGTTCCACTTTAAACTGAATGTGTTACATTGTAAGCCTAGGTAACTTATTAAGTCCCATTTGTTAAAATAAAGTGAGTCTGGAGCCATTTTAGTCTAAACTCTGACTCAAGGTCTGAATCTCCTGTTTGTGTCTAAAAGTTATCTGACCAAACCTCTTGATTCTCTAAAGAAGGAAATAATGCAGCGAGTGACACTTAAGTGAAAACAAAATTTTTCAAGCGTAAAATTCAAATAATTATTTTCTTTGGCTGCCTGATAGAATTTGTCTAATGAATGAATTGTCATATACTTTATAATTACCTCAGTTATGAACCATCCTTCATCAGCCACTAAGGTCAAAGGAGAGACGAATTTCCCTTTCTTGTAATAGAACCTGCTTGGTATGGCCTTTTTCTCGTAGACAGTCATGTGTTCCACTGTTCTTAATTTGTTATATATCTGCAAAGAAAGCCAAGAATGAGCAGTTTTGCACTGTCTTTCTTAAATATATGTAGATAGGTTTGACTCCATAAAAATGAGAAACTTTTGTAGATTTCAGAAAACAAGGTGGCTTTATTTAGTAAGGCTGAAGATCCATATGTTGATGACCTAACAAGTTAACCCCTAGGGATATAGTAGAACCCCTCATACATGTGCATTTATAGACATATAGAGGCGTATATACTGCAAACTGGAATGACTCACATGCTCAGCAACAGGGATAAATGAATCATGGTATGTTTTTTGGCGGTGGAATATTACACAGCGACGAAGAGGAATGAATCACAACGACGAAGAGAAATGAATTACAGCGACGAAGAGGAATGCATCACAGTGACACAGAACACATGAAAGAATCTTGGGGATTTCAACTTGAAACAAAAAAGAAAAGCAAGTTGTGGAAGAATACAGATAGGATTTTTTCCTATTATATAACATCTGAAGAACTACAAAAGTAAAGGTCATATATGGTAACACTATGAAGAGAATTAGGGAACTGATCACTCCAAATGTAAAGCAGTGGTTTTCTCTGAGAGGGCTGCGAAGGGGTCTGAGGAAGGCACACAGGAGCTCCCACAGGTAATGGTAACATCCTATTTCTCAAACGTTTCTTGAATATCAGGTACCATTGTAACATTATCTTTTACATACTATAAGTATTTTATAATAAATTTTTGGTAAAGTCTCAATGATTAATGAACAAATTACAAAAACTTATTTATGTAAAAAATGCTATAATAAAATAAAAGAGCAAACAAGAAGTTGGTCTGCCTGATGTTAAATACCACCAAGGTCAAAGAAAAAGGATTTGTTCTCTGACGTGATCTAGAGTATATCCCACCTACACTTGAATCTTTTTTAAAAAAGATTTATTTTATTGTATTTGACAGAGAGAAAGACAGAGACAGAGAGAGACAGAGAGAAGGGAGAGGGCCCAGAGTAGTCTCCGTAGTTGTACATCATCAGTTTTCAACGTGGTTTCGTTTCACTCAGGTGGGTGGGGGTTGTGCAGGGCTGGAACAAGCCAGGAACCTCCCAAATGAAAGGCACGCCCCTGCAAGTTGGGGGTTGAACTGGGTGACTTTCACTTGGGAAGCTAGCCCTGGCAAGAACCAAGCTGAGGCCATACCCCCATTCAGCATAGGGGTCTGCATGAGCGGGGGCTAGGATTTGATTCTTGGACTCCAGGGCTGCAAGGCAAGTGCTTAACCCACTGAGCCATCCCAGCGTCCTCTACACTTGAATCTTAAAAGTACTAGTAATTGGGGAACGCTGAGATAGCTCAGCGGGTTGAGTGCTTGCCTTGCAACTATGAGGTATGGAATTGAATCCAGGCCCCGGCCCATGCCAACTCATATGCTGAACTTTGGGGCAGCTGGTAACTGCCAATATGACAGCGAAGGTTCTCACCTTCCATGTGGGAGGCCCCCAGTTTGGATCCTGCCCCACACTGCCCCACATTCACCTGTGTGGAATGAAACCATGTCACAACTAATGATGTACAGCTACGGAGACTGCTCCGGGCCTTTTTCTCTCTCTCTCACTTTCTCTCAAACAATAAAATAATTTTTTTTTTAAGTACTAGTTTGCCACTAATTCACTGCTAGTTTCATGAAGGAGCTGTAAACTCTGCACATACTTCTGATATTTAAGTAATGTCAACTTAAATGGTTATGGCTAAAATTAAAAACTGGCTGATACTGACTTGCCGGCCTTTAGCCAGCACTTCTTCCTAGGTGGCCTTTAGACTGTTTAGTAGAGGCCCCAGGAGTTGTGCTTTCCTACTTAAGAGTATCCATAGTTCGTAAGGGAAGGAGGGTGCATTTGCAGAAAGCTTCTGGGTAGGTGAAAAATCTGACACATAACAGGTCTCACAAACTGTTGTGTCCTTCACATGACAAACCGCCACCCAAACATAGCTCCTTCTTTTCATTAAGCTACCACCTGCTTTAGGCAGCTTGCAACCGCCTGTCTTAAACACCATGTTGGAAGAAGCACGTTCTGGTTCATAAGTTGTTGATGCTGAAGCTTCCTGGAGTCGGCACATTTCCTGAGCGCCAAGTTGGAGATACGGGTGATCTTCCTTGCCAGGAAAACAGAACTTCTTTGCGAGAAGCCATTTACCAGGGGACCTGCCAATGTGTAAAATTTTCTTCCCGATTTCACATTGAGGGAATTCATGGGAGACCTGCTGTAACATAGGCAGCACCTCCACTTCCTGACCTTGGAGATACAAGGGGCGTCCGCTCAGGGAATGGGGCAGGGCTCGAGAGGAGAGGCATGTTGGCAACCGAGTTGCTCAACCCTAAAACAGGCAGATCTTAGACTCTTATACGGGAGTGAGCAGGGTTGGGAGGAGTCTTTCTCTGTGGGTCAAGATAGGAGACCCTAGTCTACCCCAGTGCTCCATCACCATTGGGACAACCTTCCATCACCGTTGGGACCAGTGCTGGCAGGGGGGGTGGGAGTGCCAGGCCCACCCAAGGGCTACTCCTAGAACTCCCCATGGTCGGCACCTCCCCAGGCAGCAGTGTGGGCCTCCCTGAGGAAGAGACTCAATTCTTGATCCAGAGCAGTTTTGCCTGAGAGTCCGCAGAAGCCCAAAGCCTGCTCTGGGAGGTGACTAGGCAACACAGGGCAATGCAGTCAACTGAAGTTGCCACTTGTTCAGTCTCATTTTCTCAGGGTGACTTACCAAGTTCTGCCAGACATAATTATTGTTTGGAGAGAGGGCTAAGTAGAGGCCTAGTGATCTCAGCGTGCTGAGTTCCTGGAAGGAAATGACCTGGGGGAGTGAGCTTTGTCCCACGTCTGTACATTGTGGGAACTCATCCACAACCTATTGGGAATGTCCCGTTTTGATGGTGATAATCATAGTAAGTGACACAGATATCATCCTTGTGGTGGGCCCGGCTGCTTCTACGTGCTTTATAGCAGCCCAGAAGGGAAGCTACGATGATATCACCACTCGAATGGCCAGAAGAGAAGCAGAGGGGCCCAGTTACCCGTTGATAACAGAGCTGGGATTTGAACCCAAGCTGTGTGCCTCCTGCGATGAGGAGCTGACCCATGGCGCACACCGCCGGAGGCCCCGTTCATTCATCACCTTCTTATCTAGGACTCACTGATGAAAACAGATCAGACTGGTGGCTCTCTTCCAGAGAAAGAGCGTTCTGTGACTGCATCTGATGTTCCCCAGACCTGCCTGAGAAGTGCAGTATTTTGGCCAATAATAAAAAAGTCCTATCCAGGCTTAACAGGCTAAGCACTGTATGTGCTTTATCTGATTCAGTTTCCACTAAAACACAACATCACAGAGACCAGCATGCTCATTTTAGAGAAAACAGAGTAACTTAGGGGGATGAACAACCAGACAGAGGTCACGCAGTACGAGTGGCAAAGTAGGTCCTCTGCCTACTGCTCTGTATTTTAGCATTAAAGCTACAGGACAGATCAAACACACAGTGGTGGCGAATGAGGACATGCTCTGCTCCCTTCCCCTCACCCATCCATCTGCCCTCCACTCCCCTTCTTGGGGATCTTGCCTCAGAGTGTTTCCCAGGGGCTGGCCAAAGGCTCACAACAGGCCCTCGGTCCTTCACTTGCTGCAGGTCGTTCAGGCTGATGTACTTATTCAGCTCAATCACTTTGTCCATCCAGGAAATGTCCGTCATCCCGTGATCTGAGAAGATGACGACGTTGAGGTTGTCCTGCAGCTCCCGCTCCTGTGGGTGGACAAAGGCAGTCATGACAGTGCCTTTGAGAGAGACGCTCTTATCAAGAAGCCTTGTAAGGAGGTGTTTTCAATGACATGTTAGAGGAGGACGGCACTTCAAAATCACAGCAGAAGCACTTTGAGGAGGGGACAACCTGGTCTCCATGCCAATAGTGCTAAAGACAATATACATGGGCCTTTAGCCTTGTAGGGTGCCCTCTGTTTTCGTCTTTGGCTCTTTTAACAAACTTCCGCAGTAACATGAGGATTCTCATTTGCCCATTTCACAGATGTGAACAGGAAAGCCCAGGCATGTTTACAAAAATAACACCTTGTTTAATGTCATTCAGCCAGGATGTGGTGGAATCAGGGACAGAACCCAGGTGGGCTCCCACACCCGTGCCCAGCTGGGTACCAGACGTACTGGGTTTGGTAAAGAACTGGGCCGTTGCGCCAGCTAAGCCAGCTAATAATGGAGATCTGAGTCATTTCCATCCCACTGGCCTGGCTGTAAACAAGGGGCTGTCTCAGCACATATGAAGAGGCAGGTGTGAAGGAAAGAGACCCATCATATCCTGTGATGGCCTGGTCAGCCCCCAACAGTGAGAACGAAGATCGTGAGGGGTCTCACAGTCAAGAAGACAGAAAGACAGTGACAAGAGGGAAGGTTAGCTCAATGGTCCTTGTTATTGGTCACCTGGATCCACTTGGTCATGTAATTCAGGACAGTGTCCACAGCCTTCAGGGCGTCTTTTCTCTGAGGTGAGGAGGGGCCGTAGTGGTGGCCTTCCACATCGATGCGCTCGTGGTATATGGCTGCCAGGTCAGCCCGGCCACTCCTGCAGGCAGCAGGGGAAGAGGCACAATAGAGAGACTCCCATCAGCTTTCTCCCCTTCTTACCCAGCAGTCCTTGGCACAGGCACTGGCATCCCCAAACCCTGCCCTGGGGGCCAAAGATGATACCTTAAAATGAACAAGGTGGGATCTATAAGGGAGAAACAGAAATACTGCACCAGGAGGTGCCAAGCAGCTAAGGGACAAATGTCAGAGAGCATGTTTATAGGACATCTTCTCTCTTGGCTCATGTGACATTGCTCACCATGCCCCAAGAGTTGGAAGATGTGCTAACCGGCAAGGAATGTTCGAATAGCTCCACTCTCACCTCCTGCTGTCATCGGAAAATCAGAAAAACTAGAAGCAATCATGTAAATAACAACGGTTTGATTAGTGCTGGACTTTAAGGAAGGCTCTAATTAAAACATTAGACTGTGGGCTTCACTGACAGATAATAAGAAGAACAAACTTTACCAGGCGACCTTGTGAGGGGCAAGCAGTTAGCGTTCAGGGCCTGACAGCAAATACTTTCTGGACCCTTGTGCTATGGGGCTACCTGAAGCGTCAGCTCCGGTGTGAAGATAGAGTGCATTCTAGCAGTGACCACACTTCTAAGGGTCCCAGGAAGACCCCAGGTCTGGAAAAGCACCCCCTCTTGGCCAGAGTACTGAGGTAAAAATGCAAGCGTTCTAACCTTTGATGCTGGGATAAGAATGACCTGGAGCTAGTGATAGAAATTGGCGCCGGAGACTTATGGAGTCAGGAAAGGGAAAGAAATGCCATGCATTATGATATGCCTCTCCTCCTTCACACAGTGCTGTCCACCACGACTCCCGTCCCCAGCTCTGGATTTGCCCACAATCTTCCCCCAAACACCTGAACACCGTGATGACTGCAGTCATGATGGTAGTAGAAACAGTAATCAAATGGAAGAATGGGAAAAAATTAAAGCCTATTCCTTTGCTTGGACTTTACACAGGTTAATACAGGCAGATTGCCTGATTTCTCTTGAAAAGCTGTATTTTAAACACACACACAGGGTAGCATGGTCTCTCCTGGTGTGCCCTCCTACACTTGGCACATGAGGAAAGAGTGTGTATCCTCAGAGCCTGCGGGGTCTTGGGTCTAGCAATCTACACATAGTCCCAACAGCCTCACAGTAGCTCAGATATGTGGTCTCCATGACCAGAGTTACTCAGCTCCTGCCCCTCCTCCAGGTCTCAGGGGAGATGGTACCTGATGCTCAAGCTCACGTGGGAAGCCCTTCCAGGCGCTCCCACAGCATTCGAGTTCATCTCTGAGTTACGGTTTCTCACGCTGTCTGTTACTGCCCACGATGTGTCCTTCCACCTCTTTAAAGTGTGCAGCTCTTGCCCTGTAGCGGTGATGATTCGTTCTCCATTGTAGCTCAGCTCTACTCTAGGAATCAGCCTACAGTAGGGACTTTATAACCATCAGTTGAATGTATAGCTCAGTGAATGAAAGTTACTTTGGGTCAGGCACTATCTTGCGGGCTTTTACATACATTATGTTATGTAGTCCTTACAACAACCCTACAAAGTAAGAATATATTGAACAGAGAGTTTAATACAGTTGCCAGCATCATACAACTGGTGAGAGGTGGGACCAGGACTCAAACGCAGGTGGGACTGACTCCACGACCTTGAACACACCACTGAATACTCTGAAAGATCTCAACAGTCCACGCCACACTCTGCTTAGCCCAGCTGATCTCGTGGAAAAGTCCTTTATTCTCTTATAAGAATTCCACCAACCCAAGATAGCTGATGGGAGACAAGACAAAGGCAACATAGTGAGACTGAGTCACTTTCATTTCTCGACATACTGTGTGCTCTATGTCTGCAGGTGGCATGTGCCTCCCAGTTCTGGAACTACAGTGAAAAGCGTGCCTATAGAAAAGCACGTGCAGATTTTGAATATGAAGAACTAGACCCAAAGGAGTTACTCAAGGCCTCACAGGTCTCTGAGGCATGGCTGACTGGAAACGCTGACCTCCCACCTCCAAGGTCAGAGCACTGTACCAGCCTGGGCTTTTGAATGTTTACTTCCACTACTATTCACTATTCACTACTCTGGGGATCAAGTTCCAGAGAATGTTCTGGCATCTTTCTTCACGTGACCATATTTGCCAAGGGGCACACCATTTAATGATGCTGGGATGTTTTACTGCATACAAGAAGGTATGATTCATTCACAGTTTAGAGAACACATTGGTTTCAAGGTAAGTAAAATTGCTAATCAAATGTTTTTTTCTCTTTTTAGAACAGAATAAACTGGCCCTTTAAAAATGCCATAACCACCCTCCTGCACCATGGGGGTTGGGTTAGGCGGTTATTTAGGTGTTTCTTGAAAATAGTATTATTATTATTCATACTCACTAATGTGTGAATGACTAATCCTAACTCCCTCAGTGTCTAGAGAGCAGGGAACATAAAACTACTTGAGAGTCTGTAGTGTGTCGACAATGAGTAAATGCTTGTCCTGAGTAATGGCATTTTCATATATATCCCCAAACACTTTTGAGGCCCAAGTTTATTACACTGATAGGTATATGGAGTTTCCTCCACCACTATGTTTGAACATGATGGAACTTTCCAGAAATCACTGCCTTGAATAAGCCTCAGCATGTAGCCACTTTATGAACTTGCATTTGTAGCATCCCGATATATAATTCACACAGTATATCCTATGTCTGGGTATGCACACGTCCAGGGTGGGGTTTGTATGTGGGAAACATTTCACAAAAAAGGTTAATGTATTGCAGTAAATTTCAGAGAAGTGCATTTAGGCCATTTCATCTTAGACACCTCACTTCACTATAGCAGCCACTGGGTTGGTTTCTTTCAGGCTGTTTGCCATATTCACAAACGTCCATGTGATCAGAAAGCCAGAACTTCTCGCAGATGTATCTGATGGCTTTGTGTCAGGAAGCTGTCAACTCCAGATGCCAGTAACACTGGATATGGGATGCTTGTGAATCAAGGATTTATACATGTGCCTTTTGTGCAAGACTTCGATGTTGGAGTCTCACGGATTCATTAGGGACTTACGTCTTCAGGAGCTGAGCACTCTTGCCTGTGTGGAGTTTAACTGACAAATTCTTGGTCGCCAGCTGTTTTCCACATGGATCTGGTCTCCATCACAGGTCAGCTCATTTGTAACAGAGTGGCTGGGTGAGGAGCGATGGGTGGAAATGTCTGCAGATCTGCAATTGGCTATTTATAGCATTTAAGGTCCAGGAACCACGCCAGAAGGACATGTGGCCATCAGCCCAGTTACCTGAGAGCTGAAAGAAGGTCTTAGGCCTGGGGTTTTAGGGACACCTAGGTCTTCCATCACCTTAAGATTTTGTCCAGATTTCTTTTCAATGTAAAAAGTTTATAATGTCACATCTATTTTTCTTACTGAAGTGGGTTGGAAAGAGAAAAATTGGGGAGAGAGAAATGGAGGCAATTTAAAGGAATGGTTGAAGTTATTGACTATTAAGAAAAATAATCCAAAACTTAGAAATAAGGTCCCCCCCAAACAACAACAACAACAACCAAAAAAAAAAACCAAAAAAAACCCCCACCTTATCTGTCTATTCAGTGTTGTATTAATTTAAGAGCCATCTCTAATGAACTTACAGGTCACCAGACTGAACTATCCATTAGACTCCAGACTCTGTAAAGTTAGCTGTTAATCTGTATGAAACTGATGAGATGAAATTTCTTTTGTCTGAGAGAAAGCAGTTCCGAAGACTATGGTCCAAGTAGCCTCTAAGTTATTAAGCATTTCTGCATCTAGCAATAATCGTATCCCATCATTCTCGATCATTGTTTTTCTTCATGTGTGTTTTTCAAATTCTCTTTGTAATCAGCTTTGTCATCTCCTGATTCCCTCAGTCATAAACTAATTCAAACTTTGGCATAATTCTCTTATACTTACATAGTGAGCACATGACAAAGTTTTCATTTGGAAAATTATAATTTGACAGGGTGTTGGAACTGGACGAATCTGGGTTCAAATTCTGGCTTCCCTTCTTACTAACCTGGAGGTTTCTAAATCTCTCTAAGCCTCCATTTCCCGTTTGAAAACCCGTCTCCAAGGGCTATACTGGGAATTACGTGAGCTGGTGTTTGTAAAGTGGGAGCAAAGGGGAAGAAGCACCTCCGTTTCTCTTTTCTACCCCGACGTGGCTCTATGGGGCTTTGCCCTGTGTGCTAAGTAAGCAGGAGGAGAAACCAGTCACAGCTGAACCTGTGCTCTCGCCCCTTCTTCCTCAAGCTCTATAGGGAGGAGAGAAAAGGCCAGGACGCTGGAGTTGGCTGGCCTGTGGCCTGTGCTAGAACCCTTCTCGTCATCCATCCACTGCTTCAGTGGCACCAGCAGCCACGGAGGTTCTGGGATCCTGCAGGAATTGCTTTGGTGCTGGTTCCATAACCGAGTGCTTGACAAAGAACAGCTGCTGTATCCACCGCTCCCATGGCCCAATTGTTCGTTGACCAACTGTTGTGAGGCTGCGTCAGTTGGGCTGCCCAGACCAGCGTGGATGCAGCCGTGTGCCCCGCCTGCCCTGCAAGCCAGGGCTGCATCTGCCCCCTCACCCCCCAGGGGCAACCCTCAGGCTTACTCAGCTCCAGCACCACGCACATAGTTCTGCTTGCTGAAGCTTGAGCCACCTGCAAACAGAACTTTCGGGGAGATGGATTAAGTGAGGCGGATCACACTGCTTCCTTTTTTGACAAGCAAGGTGGCAGTCTGGGCAGGGTTGTGGCCTGGGTGTCCCCTCCAGGGGTGGCAAGGCACACAAAGCACTGGGGACTGGGGCTGCTGTCTGTGGAACACACACAACACCAAGCAGAGGGCCAAGGATACCATTCCACCTCTTCCTGCCCGCGCAAGCCCCAGGCCCAGTATGGCCCCAAAGAGAATTGCAAAGAAGCAACCCCTCACTTCCTCTTCCTGCCCAATTCCACTTCCCGGCATCTGGAGGGTGTGTGTGTGGGTGAGGGAAGACTAGGGAATTGATTCTGAAGTCGTTTTCTGCCACTCCACACTCAGGAGAGGCCCCAGGAGACTGGGCCCTGATCGAGCTTTGGGAAATGCATCTCTGGCAACACCCCCTGCTAGCTGTGTGAGACCTGACACAAGGCCTTTATTTAACTGTCAGAGAGTGGTGGCCCCTTTCGTAAGGAGGCAGAACAACACCGACGTAGAGCAGCAGATGTAGGGCAATACAGCTTGTGACATGGTACTAGTGGATGGGTGTCAAAAACATCAGTTCTCTTCCCCTTCTCCTTCCTCCACGCTCAAGTTGTGCAAGTATAAAGGCAACACGTGAGACGGGTTGGGCCAGTAAAGCTTTAGGAGCATGAGAGGCAATGCCCAGACCCCACGTGCAAGCTGCATTAGCCCTCCTTACACAGACACGTGCTGCTTCTTGGATAATCTGGACCCTTTGCTGAAATGCTGTCCCTGGGTAGGACTCCAAACCGCCTCTGCTGCCTTCTGTCAAAACCTGTGTATCCTTTACCAATCAATGTCACCCCAACAAATTTAACAATAAAAAATAAATTAATTAATTAAAAAATCCGGAAACTATCTGATTGTTGCCAATCAATGTCATCCCAATAAATTTAACAATAATAATAATAAAAACCGACCTATGTATCCTGTGTCCATACTCTGTGCTCCTCAAACTAATAGCAGAGTGGACAAAGATACTCCATATGCAGTACTGACCAGGAGGTGTGTGTGTGTGTGCATGCGCGTGCACACGCGCACATACTTGTGTTTGAGAAGTCTACCTCTTCTTCAAATTATAGCTAGGAATTTGTAATAGAGCTGAAAAGAATCTAAGGGAAAGCCGGGATGGCTCAGCGAGTTAAGCGCTCGCCTTGAAGCCCTGAGGACCGAGGATTGAATCCCGGCTCCGGCCCAGGCGGACCCACAAACTGAACTGGGGTGTGCTTCCCAAATGCGGTGAGGCCCCCAGTTCAGTTCAAAAAAAAACCAAAACAACAAAACAAAACAAAAAAAGAATCTAAGATGTGGGTATGGAGTTCTAAACATATTCCTCCATTTGGGGCTGATGGAAAGATAAATCATTATACATCTTTACCTAAATACATACACCAAGGGAATGAATGATTCTCTTGAGTTACATCCTTTCATGAACAAGTTGCTACTTGCAAAGTGGTCATGATGGCTCTAGACCGGGAAAATGTTGGCACACAATTGTTGATCCCTTATTCTACTTTGTAAGACAGAAGTGAGATGTGTTCTAATGATACATAAGTTGGTTGAAGGAGATGCCCCCTTTTTCTTTGGGAGACAGCCTAAATCATCTGACTGTCCTCCAGAGGCAAGAAGTACGATCTGGACGATTCTTCTTTGCTTTTTTCTCTCTCTCTCACTTCAAACTGTGACTAGTTTTAGGGATGGCGGGTCTCCACCTCTCCACGCACTATTCAAAGGGGTTGTTCCTGCTGGCCCTGTTAACGTTTGCAATATGAAGACCCCACACAACAATTGCACTGGCCTGATTCCATCCTGCCCAGGCCGTCGCTGCCCAGCTCCAGGGGCATCATTTGCATGGTCGACTCTGTGAATGCCATCCCCCAGGCTCAAGACTGTTTACGTAGAGGACTACAGTGATGGGCAATGTGGTAGCGCCAGAACGCACTGTGCAGAGGTCTCTTTCGGGACCACTTTCTTGGGCCTCCAGTCTGTGATACCCTCTTCTCTCCAGCGGAACCCAATAACTTTCTAAATACACCACTAACAACAACCACTTTCCAAATGCTGTGCTCCAAGGTGATGCTGGGATTCCCCAGTGTTCCATAGCTATGCCATTTTGTTTGAGGAGAAAACAAGGAAAACTTTCTTAGAAACACAGAAGCAGAAAGAGACACTTGTCTAGGCAGCAGAACCCAGCACTTCTCCCCGCAGCATGCCGGTGTGTCTCAGGACAGGGAAGCCTGCCAGGCTCCGCCAACTTGCAGGCCAGCACCCACATGGGACCCACATGGCTCTGTGCTCTGTGCTTCACTGGGTGGCAAAGTGTGGAAAACCATTTGGCTGTCAAGATAAGATGAAAACGATAACACTGCCAGAGTGTGAACCCTTCTTTGGAGGTGTTTGTGTGACAACTATGCTCCGAATTTTCATATTTGGCATGACACTAGGCAGTAGAGATGGCTAGCATTCGGGATATGTTGGAAACAGCCTGGTGAAGACAGAGCCATCCCAAAGTTCCAGCTCTGCTCACCTGCTACGCATGTAGTGCCATTCCGCATTGCTTGCACAAGCGAGGCTGCAGCACAACATTTCAGGTCATCATGTGTGTGTTTTCTCAGCACTTTGGGCAAGACAAACGAAGTAGAATAGGTAGGAGGCAGGATCCCATAACTGAATTGAGTTATAAACCACATAGTGAAGAATATTTATTTAAAGTTTACTTCCTCCATACCCTGCCCCTCCACCCCTAATACTCTAAACTTTTCACTTGTTCCTTCTCAGTTTTTAAGTATTTTAAACCTATTTCCTCTCCAACTTGTCAATTAGAGCCTGGTTCATGTGCCCCAGAGGACCTCCTTGATAGGTTTTCATGGAAGAGGAATTGTTCTAAGAAACAACAAAGGCAAAGGTGTTGTTTTTCTCCTTTCACAGCTGTGTGGGATTGATTGCTGCTCCTCGTGACGTGGGGGTAGTGGTGGCAAGAATGAGAATCATAATTGGTTAACTCTCCCTGAGCAATCTTAGTTAAAGGTCAATTCATGTGGCTACTGCTAGTGATCTGTATGTACACCGTGCTTCTGGTGTGTGAGCTCTAAGTGTCTGCCCAACCGGAAACCAGGCTCTTTCATTTGGAAGGATGATAGTCCTTCCTTGGTCTCCACACTATGATGACTATGAGTCTTCTGCCAGGACCCCACTCAGGAGACCCATTCAGCAGCCAAGGTGACCCCAAATCCAGCCCTGAACACATGAGAGCCCCCAACATCCTCAGCCTCTTGGCTGCTGATTTCTCATGTAGACACCACGTGGTCTCTCATCTTGACTTCCACTTCCAGTGATTTCTGAGATGACTGACATGAGGCTTTGTCCTGACCAGTCTTATTGGTCACTTTCCCTGACAGACAGTCACGGGCTATTCAGGACAACATTACTAGTTTCTGTATTTTTCAAACTGTGTGCCATGGTTCCATGTGGGAGAAAACTAAAGTTCTGAGTTCTAATATGCTAATGTGCTTTGTACATTTCCAAGAAGAGGGTAGAGTAAGCCATTCTCCAAACTTATTTCACTGCAGATCTTCCCTTTCTGTCAAATATTCATTAACATTTTCTGAGATATACGCATTCACTAAACCATGATGAGGGAAATGCTAACGTTCATATTGCTTCTCCCTTATCCATCAATACAAAGAAGAAAATCCCAACCCCCTGGGGACTTTCTTGCTCTTAATTCAACATTTTCAACGAGTGCCCCTGGCTGAAATGAGTCACTCACAATTATTCTCTGCTAGTAGTTAACGATCACCATGTGAGAGGCTTACCACCTCTCCCAGATATTATGTCACCTATACCAAGCCTTCTTAATTCATGTTGGCATTCATTATTGATTCTGGAAACAAGGAAGAACAATGGCATAGCTAAGGAGCTGGGACACTTACTTGAAGGAGTCCAGAGCATCACTGACTGCATTGGCAAAATTGATATCCGTAGGGACAGTTTTATATTCTAGGCAGTAAGTGGGTCTGACACCAAGAATCTCAACCTCACAGCCTAAGAAGGGAAAAATAATAAAAGGTTATTTTCTTCAATAATCGAGGTAGGATCATGAGCCTATTTGAGGAAGCAAGCACCATTAGTCAAAACAAATGTTTTACTAACTCCGTTTTCATGAGGAAAAAAAGAACTTATTGCTGATAAGTGGTATGTTTAACTGTAACTTTGTTTAACTGGAGCAGAGGTTCTCAGATGTCATTCATATGCAACACTGGTGTCTATCACAGAGACAAGCAAAAATTTGTTAAGGATTGTCTTTCCCAGTTCCCAGATCCCAAAGTTGAAACAAGAAAAATTAAATCAGTACACAGAAATGTCTCAAAGAAAACATCTTTTCTATGGATTTTTTAAATTACTATTATGTCTTTTACTGTGCTATTTTCTATTCTGGGGTCAAGTATTAGGGAGTATCTTATTAGTCCAGGAATAATAAAATAAATATTTCACTAGTCTAAGTGAAGTTAGTCTAAGTGCACTAGATTAGTAAGCCTGAAAATCACTGAGTGAAGGCAAGGATTCTGAGCCATGACCTGACCTGTCCCAAAATAGCGTAAAAGAATAAAAGATCTCAGATGTTAGGAGTTGCTATAGCCTTAGCTTCTCTGCCCCAGTCCCCTGGAATATAGAAGTAGTTATCCTAAGGAAGAGAGAGCCAGCCTTATTATCAGAATATAAGTCAGGAGATGTATGAGCCAGTTTCAGTTAAAGTTAGTTGGCTATATTTCCTGGGCACCTACTATGAATTAGTTACCATGTCCAGACATAGTGGAAAGAGAACTTTATCATCCAGAGTCTCCATCCTGGAGCATCCCAGAGAGGAGTCCAGTGAGAGGAAACATACAGGAAAACAGTGTACTATGTGAAGTCTAAGTGAGGTTCACACTTACTGGGTGGTGTAGGGGCTCAAATAAGGGGCATTTCCTCCTGGAAGCCTTCCTGAAATCCCCATGTTGGACTCAGTCTACAGACTGCGTTTAGCCACTGTGTCCAAGGTGGGTGAGGGGGCGGGGGGAAGGGGTGCGAGGAAAGGAACGTTCCAAGTAAAGAAAGTAGTAGAAGCAAAAGTTCAAAGTGAGAAACAATAAGGTGTGCGTGGAGAACTGTCAGCACAATAAAATTCCAGACAAGGGGTGTCAGGAGACCAGATGGTGAGCTTTCTTGTAGCTCAGGGAAAATGATTTCCAAGGTGGAAGTGAGTAAAAGTGGGATAAGTTGGGAGTGTGGGGAGAAAGGGGTGTCTTTGTCAAGAAACACATTAGCTCCACTCCTGGGTACATGTGGTTACAGCTGGTAGCCATCTGGTCTACAGTTGGTTACAACTGATTTATTAGAAGGTGGGGCAGCCTCCAAGAAGAATTTCTTAACCCAGCATACCATAGCAAGCTCTGAGTGCTCCATGGAGACTCCATCTCTTTCTGCCTGTTATCTTGCGTTCAGGGAAAGCAATGTTATCTAAGACAACCAAGAGAGTACCAAAAGGCAAGCAGTTCCCTTTCAAACACTTGTTTGTTGAATAGGATGAATAGATGACCCAAGAGTAAATCTTGCTCATGGGTTCTTAGAAAATACTCATTATCATAAGAGATGCCAGTGAAATCTTGACTAGTTATAGCACTTAAAATGGCTGTGTTTTATCTGTGGAACATTATTAATGAATGTTATTATTCTCTCAAAGCTGTTTATTCAACAATGTATGAGAACCATACTTTGTATCCATTCTATGCTCAGTGACAGCAACCCAAACTCAAATGACACCATCTATTTTCCAAAAGATTGACATTATACCATGTGGCCAGGTGTCTGCTTCTGGCACATCTGATATATAGTTATGCCAGTTTACAAGTAACAAAATTTTGACCATAGTTTTGCAGATAAAAGAAACTGCACATTTTTTATTTGTACATTTATATCAAATCATATGTGTTATGTGTAATAATTATGTTTGCTAATTTTGTCAATCATACATCCTTTTAATGTTTTATATTGGGCTAAAATGAATATGAATTTAATACTGCTATACTAATATAGTTCATCTGAGAAAATTACACTTACCTCAGATTAAAGGAGGATATAGATAATTTTTAATTGGCTAATTACATATAGAATTTCATAGTAAAATTTATGGCAAAGTAGATCTGTTGTAAAACTGTTATGGAATTTTTTATTCTTAAAAATTACAATGAATTTTAACTTAATGAAGGGTCATGGCAGTATCCTACCAAAAACTAAGGGTAGAACAGGAAAATGGAGAGAAATTCCCCCAAATTACACAAACTATTCCCTGAGTGTAAGGCAGCAGTTCATCAAGGGCTACAAAGAAACATCAAGGTCGAGAAAGATCTTCTAAGCTGCATAAAGTTGGTGACAATGCTGGAGAGAAAAAGAATTCCGCAGTGATACCAAAAGTTGGTAGCATAAATTCTTCATGTAAAGAATAAAGAGTAATCCACTCGACAAATTCCAAGACCTGCTAAAAGAATATTCCTTATCTTCCCTCGTGAAATTTGAAGCTAGTGTCAAAATGAATCTAACTAAAGCTTCAGAAAAACTCAAATCCAACTCACTACAGATTAGATAGAATTCACTTTCACTCAGAGGCCTGACTTAGGAAGGGAACGTGAACTCTTCTCGGGCAAAATATCATTTGCTATATTCTTTACTGTTATTTTTCACACTATAATTAGTATGTAATAAAAATAATCATGCGATGCAAGGTCTGACAATTAAGTTAAACTCATCCTAGAAAAAGTGCTACATGTCTCATTGCCAAATAGCACCCCAGTCGTCTTTGAAGTGCTCCCCTTGGAAAGCTGTGCAGCAATGCCAGTGCCTAGTTCACCCTTCAAAGCAGTTTTGGAAATCTTTTTCTGGAGTAGCCATCAAAGCCATCAACATATTACCCTTGATGTCCTGAATGTCATCAAAATGTCTTCCTTTCAATATTTCTTTTATCTTTTGGTAAAGGAAAAAGTCACTGGGGGCCAGACCAGATGAATAGGGAGGGTGCTCCAATACAATTATTTGTTTACTGGCTAAAAACTCCCACACAGACAGTGCCCTGTGAGCTGGTGCAATTGTCATGATGCAAGAACCATGAGTTGTTAGTGAAAAGTTCAGGTCATTTTTGTTTAACTTTTTCATGATACCTTTTCAGCACTTCCAAATAGTCAACTTGTTGACTGTTTGTCCAGTGGATACAAATTCATGATGAACAATCCCTCTGATATCAAAAAAGGTTAGCAACATCATTTTGACTCTTAATTTGGACTGACAGAACTTTTTTGGGTAGTGGGGAATTGGCTGACTTCCTCTGTGCACTTTGACACTTTTATATCAGGGTCAAATTGATACACCATGTTTCATCACCAGTGATAACATGTTCCAGAATGTTATCTAGCCTCTCCAAAAGGTCTTGGCAAACTCAAACTCTGACCTTCTCCCAATGGCACATAAAAACATGCAACAACAATAATGGATGCCACTCAGCAACACACTGCCACATATCAACACAAACACAGCTGTGAGACACTGATATACCAAGGTTATGAAACCTCTCCAGTTATTTGTACAGGGCTGCCAACGTAAAGTGCATGGTGGCAAGTTCAGGAACTTAATTGTCAGACCTCGTATGTAAATTATATCTCAATAATTAAAATAATTTAATTGATCACCTATGATGTGCATAATTTTGTGTTAAGATGTAAATAACATTAATAAAGATGGTAGTATACAAAATTTAATAATAACAATCTGTTATGGATTTGCTAGTATGTATCAGTGCTAATACACTCTTCTGAATATAATCTTTACGAATCCTATAAGATAGTTGATAGGGCCTTTGTTTTATACACAAGGAATTCAATTAGAAAGGTGAAGAGATTTCCCCATTGTCACAGGGCAAATATGTGGAAGAGCTAATATTGTCATGCTTTGCTTAAAAATGAGGGTCTGGTCTGAGAAATGCATCCTTAGATGATCTTGTTGTTATGTGAACATCCCAGAATGCACTACACAAACCTATATAACCTGCTACACACCTGAGCTATATGGTGTAGCTTACTGCTCCTAAGCTTTAAACCTGTATAGCATGTTACTATACTAAATACTATAGATAATTATAATACTGTGGTTAAGTATTTATATATATGAACATAGAAAAGGCAAAAAAATATGGTATAAGAGATAAAAATAAAATAGGTACAGCAGTACAGAGCACGTACCATGAGTGGAGCGCGCAGACTGAAAGTTTCTCTGGGTGAGTCAGGGAGGGAGGAGGGAGTGAATATGAAGGCCTAAGACAGCACTGCACAGTACTGTAGACTTGTATAGACACACTTAGGCTACACTAAATTGATTTTTAAATTCTTCCTTTAATAATAAATTAACCTTAGCTTACTGTAACCTTTTTACTTTATAAACTTGTAATTTTTTTAACTTTATTTTTATAATAACACAAAACACAAACACATTGTACTGCTTTACAAAAAATATATTTATATCCTTATTCTATAAGCCTTTCTCAATTTAAAAATGTTTTAATTTATCTTTGACTTTATAAGCATATTTTTGTTTAAAAAAAGACACAAACAACACACTCGCCTAGGCCTGCCCAGAATGAGGATCATCAGTACGACTGCTTTTCATCTCCACAGCCTGTGTTAGTAGAAGGTCTTCAAGGGCAAGAACAGGAGCTGTATTCTTCTATGATAACAATGCCTTCTGGAAAACTTCCTGAAGGACCTGCCTGAGGCTTTTCAAGAATATGCCTATGGTGGTTTACTTATTTATTTTTGTTTTAAAGATTTATTTTATTGTTTTTGACAGACAGAGACAGAGAGACAGAGAGAAGGGGGAGGGCCCAGAGCAGTCTCCACAGTTGCGCATCATCACTTTTCAACATGGTTTTGTTCCACACAAGCGGGCAGGGGTCACACAGGGCGGGAACTGGGCTGGGGGCCTCCTGCATGGGAGGCACACCCCCTTAAGCCAGGGGCAGAACCAAGGTGGTAAGAACCAAACTGGTGGCCTCCCGAATGGGAAGCACACCTCAGTTCAGCATATAGGTCTGCACGGGCCGAGGCCAGGATTCAATCCTCGGATCCCAGGGCTGCAAAGCAAGAGCTTAACCTGCTGAGCCATCTGGCTTCCCCTGGTTTACTCATTTAGCTGGTTAGTTTGTTAGTTCCTTCTCCCCCCACCCCTACCCCCTTCTCTCTCTCTCTTTCTTTCTTTCTTTCCTTCATAGATTTGCTTGTAAGTGGATAATGCACCATGAACATTCCTCTCTATTAATAAAAAACATCCAGTGTTGGGGTCCATGTTTCCAAGTTTTTTAAGAAGCTTGCTGAGGTCTGCAAGTGTTTATGCTAAACCCCTCACTGTGAATTTTCTTGGGAGTTCTTTTTCTTCTCTTGCCTCTTCTTCAGCAGTGCGGTCCTGTTCTGGTTCCAACCACTCCTCATTAGTCAATGTCTGAGGAGCCACCTCAATGCCATCTTCATCCATGGCCAGGTTAAGGTTGTTTGCCATCTCAACCACGGTCTTGCCGATATTTGCAACCTCCTCATCCTCAGCAAAACCTTTGAAGTCACAGACAAATCTCTTAAGTGTCTTCTTCCAGATGCCATTCATACAGTCCTTGCTGACATCACTCTTGTTGATGCTGTCATACATGTAATCTTTTCAGAACTGCATGGTGTCTTCTCAATATTTTTCTCAGTTGCATGGTAGCCTGAGCAAAGATCCCCCGAAGGCAATAGATCTTAAAAGCTGCAAAAAGATGAGGTTCAGAGGGAGAAAATCCACTTTAATATTGAGATGAAGAGCACCAATAAAAGAAAGATATCCAGGAACATTATCAACAATAAGTAAACTTTTGAAAGGTATGCTATTTCTTCAAACAGTAGTATGTCTCCATTGGACTGGCATAGCAATTCAGGAGGGCATCTTGGAAGAGAGGCTGGCTCATCCATGACTTTTTTTTTTAATATATTTTTATTTATTTATTTTTATTTTTGACAGAGAGAGAGAGAGAGAGAGAGAGAGAGAGAGACAGAGAGACAGAGAGAGTACTGAATTGGGGGAACTCTCCAGCTCAGCATATGGTTCTGCACGGGCCAGGGCCGGGATTCGATCCCCGGTCCCCGGCACTGCAAAGTGAGCACTTAACCCACTGAGCCATCTTGGCTTCCCCTCATCCATGACTTTTTTACTGTGCCTGTAGAAACTTGGTAGTGTGGGCTTGTTGATATGTTTGAAGGCTCTGGGTTTCTTGGTGCCAGATCACAAAGGAGTTCGATTTGTAGCCTGCAGCATTACATGCAAGCAAGACTATTTTCCTGTCCTTGAAACCTTGAAACCTGGCAGTAACTTGGCCCCCTTATGGATGAACGTTCTTTCAGGCATCCATTTCCAGAATAGGGAAGTTTCACCCACATTGACTATTTGCTCTGGCAAGTAATTTTCCTCCACTATGAGTTTATCTAGAGTTTCCAAAAATTCTTCAGCTGCCTTTACATCAGCACTTGCCGACTACCACTCCTTTCACATTATGCAATGAATAATGATTCCTCGATTATTTAAACCACCCAGAGCTAGTGGTAAATTCCACATCGTAGTCAGGCCCAGCCTCTTCTTTCAACACTGCAAACAAACATTTTGCTTTGGCTGTGATCATCACAGTGCTGAGAGAAATAGGCTTCTCAGACTGGTCTTCAATCGCGTCATTGGAAGTTTCTCTATGGCTGATCAGGCTCTTCTCAAATTTTGTTAGTCTTGTTGCCTTCAGAAAAGCAGATCCTTGAACAGCCTGTTATTTTGTTCTCATCCTTCAAGATCACAGCTATGGTGAAATGGAACATGCATGATTGCAGAGCAATAACTATCACTGATTTTCTACTTCTGTGTCCTTAAGTACTTTTAATTTTGTTTCCAGGTCAATTACTCAGAGCGGTCTCTTATTAGTAACATGAGCAGTAGGTGTTGTACACTGCAGGGCCATGATACACAAAGCAACATGAGATTAAATCAAGCACAAGAGAAAATGGTGCAATCGAGACACAGTAAACACAACATGTATGAGACTGCTGCCAGTGTAACATGGCACACTGTCTTACAGGAATTTTTTTTTTTTTTTAAGATTTATTTCATTGTTTTTGACAGAGACAGAAACAGAGACAGGGAGAGAGAAAGGGGAGGGCCCAGAGCAGTCTCCATAGTTGTACATCATCAGTTTTTGACATAGTTTCACTCCACACAGGTAGGCAAGGGGTCGCACAGGGCAGGAACTGGGGCGGGGGCCTCCCACATGGGAAGCTTACCCAGGCAAAAACCAAACTGGAGTCCACACCCCAGTTTAGCATATGGGTCCACACAGGCCTAGGCCAGGATTCAATCCTCAGAACCTGGGGCTGCAAAGCTAGTGCTTAACCCACTGAGCCATCCTGGCTTTCCCCCCAATTTTTTTTTTTTGTACCGGTAAGTAGAAAAACATAAAGAATAACAGATATATAAAATATACCTATATAACATATATAAGATATAGCTATATAAAGATATGGAAAATTTGAATGTTATTTCAAGAAGTTGGATTCAATTGGCATTAAAATTTTTACCTTATGATTATAGAATGTGCATCATTGTCAAACAGAACAGTTGAAAAACTAATAATATTCTGGCTCACAAAAATAATCTCAATAACTTCTAAAACGCAGGAATTTTATAAGCCACAATGCATATTATCTGACCATAAGTAATAAAATTAGGAATTAATCATAATAGTTAACTAAAAATAAATCCAAATCCTTATAAATAAAAAAGGAAACTTTTATGTAACTTGATGTAAAGAGGAAATGAAAACTTCACTGACAGGCTAGTTATTAACAACAGTGAAAATTTTGCATTTCAAAACTTCATGGGATGTATTTTCAGTTAACCCAGAAGCAAATCAGGAATGTTACCATCATCACTGTAATTTATTACTGTTACAGAACTGCTTATCAAAGCAATTAAGAATAAGAAGTAAGAAATCAACACTGGAAATCAAGAGGCATGCATGAGAGTTCCTCTCTATGGGAAAATGTTTAAAACTTGGCAGAATACTCATTGCTTCATGACAAGTACAGAAATGCACACACTCATAGAGAAAGCAAAAGTTGCACCAATCTATTAGCAATGCACACTAATGCTTTTTTTGTCTAGTCTATTCAGTTTTATGTATTAAAAAAAAAATACTGGGGATACCAGTATGGCTTAGTGGGTTGAGCAGCCCTGGGGTCCTAGGACTGAATCCTGGCCTTGGCCCATGCAGACTCATATGCTGAACTGGGGCAAGCCCCCAGTTCAGTTCTCTCCAGGGTGACCTTCCTGTATGGAAGGCCCCCAGCCAGTCCTGCCCTGCACAGCCCCACACCCACATGTAGAATGAAACTATGCAGAAAACTGATGATGTGCAACTATGGAGACTATTCTGGGCCCTCTCTCTTCTCTCTGTCTCTCTCTCCCTCTCTCTGTGTCAAAAACAATAAAAATAAATCTTTTTAAAAAATACTGATTATCAACCCATAAGTTGATTTCACTATCCACTATTGATCAGTACCTGTGTTTGGGGGATGCCAGGATGGCTTAGTGGGATGAATGCTCATTTGCAGCCCCGGGGTCTGAGGATCAAATCCCAGTCACGGCCCATGCAGACCCATATGCTGAACTGCATGCACCCCCAATTTGGTTCACACCGGCCATGTGGGAGACTCCTGGCCAATTCCTATCCTGTGCAGCACCGCACCCAGCTGTGGAATGAAACTATGTGGAAAACTAATGATGTGCAATGGAAATTGCTCTGGGCCCTCCCCCCATCTCTGTCTCTCCTTGTGTCAAAAACAATAAAAATAAATCTTAAAAAAAAACAACAAAAAACCTGTGTTTGAAAAATACCAATATAAGGCATATACCTAGGTGTGAATTCCTAAGTCATTCTCAATATTCATACAATTTTATTGTATGCATGCATGCTTTGATTAGCAAATCACTTCTAGAAGTATATTATAAGAAAATAAAGTTGTATATTCCAAAATCTTTATTACAATGTTACTTATGAAATTAAGAAGCAATTTAACATTTGGTAGTAGAGGTGTGGTTCAATTATGGAATCTCTAAAAAATAAAATACCGTGCAGACATCAAAATTATTAGGTAATTTATATTTACTTATAATATGTAAAGAATGATCTCATTTTTGTAAATATGCAAAGCATATTCATGTCTAAAAAAGAGTAGAAGTGAATATAACAAAATATAAGAAAGGGTATAATCTGGGTGGTTGCTTTGGAAGACTAAAAAATATTTATTTTACTTGTAGTTAACACACAATATTATTTTATATTATTTTCAGGTGTACAGCATAGTAGCTAGGCTTTATATAATTTATGCAGTGATCACCCCAGTTAGTCTAATACCCTCTGGCACTATGCATACATAGCTATTAACATATTATTGAATATATTTCCTAGGGTTTACTTTACACTCTGTGACTATTTTGTTATTACCAATTTGTACTTCTTAATCTTCACTTTTTCACTCTCCCCTCCACAACTGCACTACACTCTGGCAACCATCAGTTTGGATTCATAGAAACAGAGAACAAACTGATGATTTGGTAGATTTTTTTAAAAACTAAACCAAAGTCATTTGAAATTTCCTTTTCGCTTTCCATCTCTTCCTATAGAAAAAGGAATGCTTTCTCACCTCCCCCGGGTCCCTTGTGGCCAGGCATGGTCATGTGACCCAGTACTGGCATTTTGATCTGCTGAGGTACTTAGAGTAGGAAGCTTTGCCTTCATTGCTAACATTGCCTCTTTCCCCCTTTTCCAGTTTGGAATGCAGGTTGTCTGGACCTGCAATAGTCATCTTTAAATCATAAGTGAATGAGCATGAAGATAAAAAGTTATATGCAAAAATGCAATAGAAGGTTATAAAGAGCCTAGGTTTTAAGAATGACATTGTTAAGCAGGTAAAACACATAAAGTACTTTGTGTTATGTGATACAAATAAATCACTTGACCATTTAACCAGTTTGTATATCTTACAAGGTTCACATGTAATTCCCAATTTTCTGATTCGCTCCAGAAGAGATTCATTCAGGACACACCCTCTATCTAGTCGCCCTGTGAAATGACCAGGAGTGTGTGAGGCATCTTTCACGGTGACGTGGAGCCTCTGCCTGGTTTATCTACTGTTTAACGTTAGCCAAGGTTTTCAACGACTTGTAGCAGACAATCAATTCCTAACTGATTCAGAGGGATCATGGTTTATTTTTATATTCTTATAATTGCTTATTGAATTGAAATAACTTTACTAAAATAAATACCTGATATTTTTGTAAGAAAAAACTAAAAACATACTTTTTAGTGATAACTGCCTTCTAATACACAGATTAGGTCACAAAAATTCTATGATGTGTATATCCAGTTTTCAAAAATCAATACATAAATAGAATAATACATGCAAACTAAATTGGGTTTATTAGAGGAATAAAAGTTTTAATAGGTTAAAATCTATCAATATAATTCACAACAATAATAGGATAAAGGTAAAAACTCATTTGATCATCTCAGTAGGCACATAAAAAGTATTTGATATAATTCAAAAACCATTTATAATAAAAACCCTTAGTAAGCTAAGCTAGAATTTACTAGAATAACTTGGGATAACTAGTAAACTATATCCTTAATCTAATAAAATATTTCCAAGAAAAAAAAACAAAAACCCTATAGAATACATTATAGTTGATGCTAAAATATGTTCAGGAATGAGATAAGGATGCTTCCTGTCATGACTTGTATTCACTATTGTACTGGGAGCTCTACCCACATGGGAGATATTGCAGAGAGCACAGAAATAAAAGTAAAACAATTAAAAAGAAAATTACCATTATTGTATTTATGTGTACTAGGAAGAAAAATTAGAAAATGAAATTTAAAAAGTAATACCATTTAGAATAGAATAAAAACAAAATATATGGTATTCTAAAGAAAACTGACTCTGGGTGGTAAGCACATAATGCAACACATAGACAAGGTACTATAGAATTGCACACCTGGAACCCATGTAATTTTTAGTAACCAACGTCACCCCAATAAAGTTAACAATAAAAACAGATATAAGAATAAATCTAATAAAAATGACTTAAGACTGTTAGAAATTTTTTAGAAATTTGTAAAAAGACATAAAAAAAATGAGGGAATGTATTATGTTTATGAATTGGAAGCCTTAATACTATTAGCATATCAGTCGTAATTTCAACCAAAATACCAAAAGTTGTTAGTGTGTGTGTGGGGGGGGGGGAGGGAGGGGAATTGACAGGTTGCTTTTAAAATTTACATGGAAATAAAGATTCAAGGACAGCAAAGGCAATCTTGAGTCAGATAAACAAAACAGGAAGATTTAGTCCTAAATAGACATAAAGATTTATTTTAAAGCTACAAAAGTAAATACAAAATGGTATTTTTGCAAGAATAAACACATAAACTACAGGTAAAGGTTACAGAGTCTTGAAAGAGACCCGCAAATTTATAGTCAATACCCCATTTATGACAAAGAAGACACTTTAGAGCAGCAATGAAAGACTATCATTTCAAAAAATTATGGTAGGCCAATTGGAAACATATATATATATATATATATTTCAGACTCCTATTTAACACTATATAATATTTTGTTTAGAATATTTATATCTATGTTCATGAAAAAGGTTGTCCTGTGGTTTGACTTTCTTTTTTTAAGATTTATTTTTATTGTTTTTGACATAGAAAGAGATACAGAGACAGAGACAGAGAGAAGGGGGAGGGCCCAGAACAATCTCCATAGTTGCACATTATCGGTTTTCCACATGGTTTTATTCCACAGGTGGGTGCGGGGCTGCACAGGGCAGGAACTGGGCCTGGGTCTTGCCCTGGTGAGAACTAAACAGGTGGCACTCCCCAGTTCAGCATATGGGTCCGCACAGGCTGGGGCCAGGATTCGATCCTCAGTCCCAGGGGCTGTGAAGTGAGTGCCTAACCCACTGAGCCATCCTGGCTTCCCCTCTTTTTTTTTATTGTTAAATTTATTGGGGGTAACATTGGTTAGTATAAATTACATAGATTCCAGGTATACAATTCTATAGTACCTCATCTGCGTGTTGTATTATGTGCTCACCATCCAGTCATTCTTAGTTTGACTTTCTTTTAATATCCTTGCCATTTTATTTTATTTTTTTTGACAGACACAGAAACACAGAGACAGAGAGAGACAGAGAGAAGGGGGAGGGCCCAGAGCAGTCTCAGTAGTTGTATGTCATCAGTTTTTTTACATGGTTACAGTTCACACAGGTGCGCAGGGGCTGAGCAGGGAGGGAACTGGGCTGGGCCCCTCCTGCATGGGAGGCACACCCCCTTGAGTCAGGGGCCAAATGGGGGTGGGCAGTGAGAACCAAATTAGGGGTCTCCTGCATGTGAAGCACACCTCAGTTCAGCATATCAAATCCCGGGCCGGGGCTGGGATTTGATCCTTGATCCCGGGGCTGCAAAGCAAGTACTTAACCTGCTGAGCCATCCTGGTTTCCCTCCTTGCCATTTTACTTACTTGCTGACTTTCTTAAAAAAGCAATTTATCTTTATACCTTCTATGAAAGAATTTGTGCAAGATTGGTATCACTTTTTCCTTAAATGTTTGAGATGTTCACTAGTGGAAGCATCTAGTACTGAGACATTCTGTTAGGGAAGGTGTTTTTTTTTTTCTTTTTCTTTTTTGTTTTTTTTTTTTTTTTTTTTTTTGAGGGAAGGTTTTTAAAGATTTGACTTACTCATAAAAACACATATAGAAGTATTCTAATTTTCTATTTCTTTTGTAAATTTTGCTAATTTTCCACCATAAATTTGTCTACATTTTCAAATACAGTGGCATAACATTTTTCATATTATTTTACCCACTTTTTAATACCTGGAGGTTCTATGTTGATGCCCCTTTTGCACTTTATCATTGATTACTTGTGTCTTCTCTATTTCTAGATAAGCCATGTCAAGGTTTTATCCATTTTACTAGTTTTTTCTAAAAACAAATGTGGCTTTATCAACTCTCTCTAGTGTATGTTTGGTTTCTATTTCATTTATTTCTACTGTTACCTTTATTATGTCCTTTTTTCTGTTCTGGTGGAATTTAATTTGCTTTGAGATGAAGACTCAGATCATTTATTTGTAGCCATTCTTCTCATCTAACATTTGTATGTATGACTATTAAACTCCTTTCAGGCATCACCTTAGGTTCATCCCATTTATCCTAGTACATTTTACATATGAATTTAACTATCCCTCAATTTAAGGTATTTTCTAAATTTCTAGTTACTTCTCCTTTGAACCATGAGTTATTTAGAAGTCTCTGGTTATTTTCCAAATATATGAGGATTTAAAATTTTCTTTTTATTATTGATTATACTTTAAGTACAGTGTAGTTAAGAATAAATTCTGTGTGATTTCAGACTTTTCCAATTTGTTGAGAAATGTTTTATGACTTGTGCTGAATGTTCCACATGTACTTGAGAATAGTAATGCATATTCAGCAGTTTTTGGATGCAGTGTTCTAGTGATATCAAGTAGATAAATATGTTAACTATGTCATGTAAATTTCTGTAATTTTCTACTTTTTTTTCTCTTATTTTATTAGTTATGAAGAAAAGTGTCTCAAAACCTCACCATAATTGTGAATTTACCTATTTCTCCTTTTAGTTCTGTCAATTTTTGCTCCACTTATTTTGAGGTTGTATAATTAGAAATGTTAACATTTAGAATTGTTACATTTTTCCTGGTAAATTGAATTTTAAATCAACATAAATTGTCTTTAGCTTAAAAATATTCTTGGGGAAGCTGGGATGGCTCAGTGGGTTAAGTGGGGAAGCACTTAACCCACTCACTTTGCAGCGCTGGGGACTGAGGATCGAATCCCGGCCCCGGTCCGTGCAGAACCATATGCTGAACTGGGGAGTTCCCCCAGTTCAGTTCTCTCTCTGTCTCTGTCTCTGTATCTCTCTCTCTCTCTCTCTCTGTCAAAAATTAATAAAATAAATAAACTTAAAAAAATAATAATTCTAGGGGGCAGCCGGGATGGCTCAGTGGGTTAAACACTTACTTCACAGCCTTGGGGACTGAGGATCAAATCCTGGCCCTGGCCCATGCAGACTCATATGCTGAACTGGGGTGTGCTTCCCATGCAGGAGGCCCCCAGTTTGGTTCTTGCCCCCAGGTTGAGCCCCTGGCTCAAGGGGGTGTGCCTCCCATGTGGGAGCCCCCCAGCCCAGTTCCAGCCCTGCGCGGCCCCCACCCACCTATGGGGAATAAGACTGTCAAGGACTGATGGCATGCAGCTATGGAAACTATTCTGGGCCCTCCCCCTTCTCTCTGTCTCTGTAAAAACAATAAAATAAATCTTTAAAAAAAAACACCTCATTTTACTTAAAAAAAAATTCTAGCCTTATAGTCCACATTGATAGTGTAGCTGCACCAGCTCTTCTGGGTTACTGATTATGTGATGTGTCTTTTAAGGTTATTATTTTCAATGCTTCTGCATACTTACATTTGCTATGCATCTTTTATAAGCAGCATACGTGTTTATTAGTTTTTGCTTTTATCCAGTATGATGATACGTAGTTGTTTTTAATGTAAAGGTCTATTAAAGTTTTACATAGACACAAAAATGTGGCTAAATCATAATTGTACTATTCAATGAATTTCTGCAAAGTGAATGTATCTGTGTAACCAATCAGTACTCAGCTCAGGAAACAGAGCATTACCTTCACACACAAGCACCCATCTAGTCACTATTCTCCCAACTGTAAACTCTGTTCTAACACTATCAGTTTTACCTGTTTTTGAACTGTATATAAATAGAATCATTTAGACAAATTAAAATATTTAATGTGATACTAGAAAAAAAGTAAGTTGTATATGTAATGTATTTATTGATATCTTTGTGTTTAAATCAGCCATCTTGCTATTAATTGCACATATAATAGTTTTTATCTTCTTTCTTTATTTCTTTTTAATTAAGTAAATTTACATATTTACTCTTTCTGTTGCTCTTCATTTCTTTCTCTACCCCTGTGCTTCTGTCTATGGCCCCCTTTCTTCTATCTGAAGAATTCAGTATTTCCTTACTCAAAACCTGCCAGCAACAAATTGATTTTTCTGTTTGTAGAAAAGGTCACTATTTTGCTTTCATTTTAGAAGGATATTTTCACTGGATATAAAATTTTGGTTTGATCGCTATTTTCTCCATCACTTTGAGGATATTATTCCATTATCTTTCTGGATTCCAATATTTCTGTTGAAAAGTCAGCTGTCAGTCTTCTTACTGCCCCTTTGAACAATTTCTTCAGGATACTTTTAAGATGTTCTCATTGTTTGTGGTTTTTCAACAGATCTGAAAGTCATGATGTTCTTTTCCAGGTTTCATAGCATTTCTTGGATCTGTGATTTGTTTTGGAAAGTACTGAATCCTTCTTTCTCAAATATTACTTCTGTCTCATTCTCCCGCCTCCTGCTTTTTCTGTAGTCTTTTCACCATGTCCCATATGTCTTTTACATTCTTTTCTAACTTTTTCATCTTTCTGCCTCTGCACATTTAAACTGAATAACTGTCTTCACTTTTAGAATTCACTTTTTTAAAACAACGCTAGTTTACTAGTGCAAGTCTCCATTATTATTATTTTTTTTCATTTAGTTTTGTGATCACAGCTTTCTTAAAGTCTGTGTCTGATACCTGAATTATCTGTGGGCTTGGGTCTATTATCTGCTCTTTTTCTTCTAGTTTTTCCAGTCAGATTTTATTTTCCTATATTTGGTTATTTCTTTAATATTCAAATGCTGTGTATTGTATGTATAAAATTATACATATAATTTGACACTGCATATTTTATATTATAGAGAATATTTGCTTTTACTTGTGATGGACTCCTAGGCTCTGGGCAGAACATTTAATCCAGACTGGATTTATTTAGAGCTTAAGAAGAGTTAAAGCTCAGCTTGGTCTTTATAAAGGCTTTAGTCCTCCAGAAGTCTTTACCCTTTGTCTATTTCTAGTTAATTCTTATTTCTAGAGTGTTTATTGCCCTTTATTGTCCAGCTGAAAACCTGGAATGTGTACTACTTCTCCTTGGTGGTCTGTGAACTCCAGTTTTTGTTTCTTAGTCTCTCAACTGCTGCTTTGACTGGCGGGGAAACATGGTACCAATTGCCAGATATACCTCTTTTTCTAGGTCTTGGTATGTCTGTGATCCCTCCCACATATGCATACATGTACAAAGTCCAGCAGATTTTCTAGTTGTTGCTGGAAAACAGAGTTGTTGCAAAACAACTAAGCCTGTCATTGTACCAAGTACACCCCCAAATTTTAATAAATAATTGTCAAACATAAGAAGTTATATTTTATTAGAAATGTATCTCACAATGAAAGAAATAGAAATGACTTTAAAAATGAATTCATAATCCATGAATGAATGACTAATTTCTAGATGAGACATGTTCAAAATCCATTCTATTCTTATTTGTCAAATGTAGGTGTTAAAAAATTGTTTACATAAACAAGTAGATGGAAATTGAAGTAGCTTGTTGTACCAATGTCATTTGATTCTTTGAAGTGCTTCTTTGAATGCCAACATTCACGTTGTGATCATCATAAATTTTTAAATAATGTTTTAGCTGACAACTCAATTAAGTTTTGTTTGTTTTTTGGTTTTTGTTTTTAACTTGAAAGCAAGGATTGGGAAATACTTGATATTTTTTAAATTTTGTTATTTTTATTACTACACACATTCATTTTCTCAATGCCTATACCAATATTTTGAACTGTCCTTTTATTTGGTGCCTGAAGGCTTTTATGTACTGGGGCAATACACCTCAGCAAGGTTCTGGATGCCTGAGGGATCTTCTTTCTCATGCAAAATAGGAAAGGGCATGTTTTTAGCAGGACAATTTTCACAGTACATATGAAAGTTGAGGATCTTAGAATTGAGTCTCTTAAAACAAATCTTGGTCTTAGAAATCTTTGGGAACCCAGTTTGAAGACCCTCTCCCCCAATAGGAAACTAGACAGCAGTAGCTCTACTCTATGGGAACTATAATTTTAGAAAGCAGCTGGACATGAAGTGGTGTGGGGAGTTGAAGGTATAATATGATAGATGGTGGTATGGTTTCTTCCCTTCAGGGTTGTCCCACAGCTGAAGCTCTGTAAACAGAGCAGAGAGAGGAAGAACTTTCGTAGCAGAGCAAATGGGGTGTTATTGTTTACTATCTATTCAGATAATCAGGTAGCCAGAGGATGGAATGAGAAGATTGTATCTCAACTGATCAGAGATGCCCTGAATGCAAGTCCCACAGACACAATTACTTTGGATAGAAGCTATATATCCCCATGTGCTCTTGAGAAAGGTTTCAACTAGCACCCAGGTAGACAGAAACTGGGCAAGTACAATCCTCCTGAATGGTTTCTTTTTGATGAAGTCTCAAAAGGCAAAAACATTCACCTTACCTCTAAATCATATAATCCAGAATGAATAAATAACTGAGAAGAAAAATAGCCAGCAAGAATGACAGCCACAATGCAATGGAAAAATGAAACGTTAGTGAAATTGGCCATTTTAGAAAGAGCCAGGCTAATTTTCCTAGGTGGATTAGTGTGGTTACTTTGTTTTGTTTTCTTTTTTTGATGGAAATAAGCAGACTGGAGGGGGTGTTATGTGGATCCCACCAGACAGATCTCTGCTTAGGAGTCTGTGGGCTCATTTCTGGATCTACCACAGACACGATCTGTGTATGTGGGCACATTGTTCAACCTTGGCTGCTGCCTCCAAGCCCTTTCATGACTTTGCAGGAAGCATGGAATCTGATCAGCTGAGGTCACTGCAGGTCACTGCAGGTCACTGCAGGTCACTGCCACATGCCCAAAGAAAGCAGGGGTTTCTGAATCTCTACATAGGGTTCTATGGGGAAACAAGCCTACATCTTGCAGTTTCAAAGATCAAACAAGAACTTCGGAGTAAGTTTCTGGTTTCACAGTCACTTCAAGGGCATGTTTTGGCTTTACTCTATCTGGTTTATTCATCAGTCCCAGGAAAATTTGAAGGGACTTGCCCTTAATTAGGATTTATTTTTTAGCACCTCATCTTATCTCTTCCTGCTAGATATTCCCACCTCAGGCTGGGTGAGTATTCTCTTCTACATCTTAATAAATATATCTTAAGTAGAAAATACAGAGTTAGAGGGAACTTAAGGCCAATCAAATAGGGCCACGACTAAACCGAGGCACTTTTGTGGAAAAACATAAAGGCATTCTTTCTTCAAAACACTTAATTTCCATCACCAGAAAACTATTATAATACACATATTTTGTTTCAACAACACTGGATTGCCACGATCCAAAATATTGCTGAAATAAATATGCAAATCTATGATGTCTACGATGTGAGCAATGCCTCATGGTTATGACATCCTTGCATAGGTCACGGCTTTCACAGCCATTCATGGCAGCCTTACATCAAACGCCTTTATTTTACAGCTCAGAAAACAAAGTCTTCAGATGGAAGAAGTGAATGTCCCAAGGTCTCCCTGCTGGCTAATAATCAGCTCTCCCAGCTCTGGACTTTCCACTGTGCACACTGCTTTCCTGTATGATTCTTGCTTCCTGGCAACCCTCTCCAAGGACCACCAAGTTGAGCCCATAAAAATCACATTTCTCCAACTTCCTAGAGCACAGGTCTCGCCTTCCAAGTGCAGCTTCGCTTGCCAACTTTGACACATCTTGTAACAATAACCCCTGTGAGCAGCATTTTACGTGATATGAGGCAGGTGTACAACTGTTGAATACATGTCTCAGGAGAGCTTATTAAAATAGCTAAGCCAATTAACTCACTTAGAAACATGTAACCTTTTCCAAGAAAATGCATCTGAGGCACAGGAGCTTGTGGGAACAAGTCCTGGGGAAAGAGGGGCCTTTGATCTCAGAGACCCTTCCCCAGGGTTGGCCTGCCCCACAGGGCAGGGACACCTCAGCTTGTGTCTCTCTTCTGCTGTAGAAAGAGGGCTGAGGGCTGCTCTGAGCACAGAACTCCACTGAAGCTTGGTCCGTGTGCAGGGGCAGAGAGCAAGCCCTGAAGACAAAGGACATGGAAGCAACTCATCCATTAGAGCAGATTCCAAAAACTCAACTGAAAATGATTCACTAGGCAGCAGACGTGACTAATGAAACCAGGACGAGAAGAAATATATGGCTAACCCAAGCTGATTCTCTTAGGAAGGTGGTGGTGATACCATAGCAAAGCATAATGAGGGCAAAGGTAGAAATATAATCTCTGCATGTGCTTGTTAGCTTTAGATGGGAAAAAATCTCTGGTCCTGAGTCAAGGCCTACCCTCCTGCCAAGTGGGACCAGGTAAGGGATGAATGATTGCTACTTGAATGATGCCCTTGGAGGCCCCCTCATCTGCACGGTCAGGCTGAGGCACATGCTTCAAGGTCATCCAAATCTTGCCAATGATTACAGTGACAACATGTTCCCCCCAAAGGAAGTCCTCTTGACCTCTGCACTGCACGGTACTGACAAAAGCCTCCTTTTCTGGAAGGATGGGTTCCTAGTATTTCGATCACAACACACTGGGCCAACTTGAGATACAAGAAGCTGACAAGCCGTTTGCTGAGAATTTAGTCTGCCATCATTTGCTAGACCTATCCAGTGACTCCCTGTCCCCTGACCCTTCAAATCAGAGCCTGTCAACTCCAAGTCTTACTAACAGTCCTTTCCCCTACGTGTCTAGGGGAACTCAGTCTCCCCGACCTCTGAGGTGGTTCTGAGCCAGGCGCATGCATGGTTCCTGCATAGCCACTTCTCTGCAATCCTTGGACAAACAGCCAGGGGGCGGTTCAGTGGTCACATGGCCCGGCATTAGTTCTACCTTTGCATGTGATCACGTGTAGGCCTCACCCTGTCCATGGTTTCTGCCCCATCCCTCAGATATCAAAAAGCCAGGCTCTGTCCTCCGCCCCTTCTCGAATGACCCAATGGCCAATTCCCTCTGTCCAGTTTTTTCCTGTGAGCACCTCCTTCTGTCCCTTACTGTCCCTGATGGCCTGTCCCAGAATTCTCTTGGTGGCTTAAGATAGGGCTTATGTTTCACTCTGTGGCCTTTGTTACAAGTGTATATTTGAATTCTTGATGTGAAATCAAGGATTTCTACTTTGGCTAAGAGTGACCTGGGTCAGAGCATTCCCTCTGTGGGACTCATGAAAATGGGCACAAGCTAAAATTCCCGTTTTAGAAACTGGGGGCTGGCGGTGAAGTGAACATATATTCTGGTCAAATATTCTACATGTCTTATCTCATTTCACATGCCCAGCAAGCCTGAGAGGTACATACAGTCATCCCTGTTGGACAAATAATGAAACTGGAGCACACAGAAATTAAGTGACCATGCCCAGCAAGGAAGTGACTGCACTGGTCTAGCAGCCACATTTTGGCTCTTGTCTTTCAATTTCTCTCAGGCTCCCCTGTGCTCCAGTGAAGTTCTGGGAACACAATAGGGAGAACAGAAAGGGACAGGGCTCTCTACACACAAAGGACTCTGGGTGAAAGTGCCACCTCTGTATCCCCCAACACAGTGGGAATCCCTCTGACACATGCTGGATCAGAGAGCCTGGAGCCCACTGGGCCAGCAAAACAGTGGTGCAGGTGCAGGAGGAGTAGGTGTGAGACTGCCCTCAGCCAACACGAGGCCAAACTCCAAATTCCCTCATGCTCTACTGAGGACTGACTTAATACAGGGAGCACTGACTTTGGGCCTGTCTCTTCATTTCCTCTAGACCCGTCCCCCTGGATCCTCTTCTTATGTTCTGGAGGGCTTCTGGCAAACCTGGGAAAGCCAGCCCTCCAATAGCAGCACAAGACTCTCCCCAGCCTTGTCTCCATTTCCTAATCCCAAATCCATCCATCACCAGGTCCTGGTGATTTTAATTTCTAAATATGCCCACAATCTATCCATGCCTCACCACTTCTATTACCCTTGTCCAAGGTCTTCTCACCTCTTCCCTAGGTCCATGTGATCACTTCCTGACTGCAAAGTCACTCCTTGTCCATCCACTATGGATGCCTGTGTCCCATTCTCCATGTTGAGGCCAGAGTAGTCTTGTCAAAGTGCAAGAACAATAGTGTCACCTTCCACCTTAAAACTTTCCAATGACTTCCCATTCCTCTCAGGATAAGAAGAAATTCTTCAGCTTGAACCATAGAGCCTGGCCTGGCCTTGGCTTCTCTCCCTCTCACCCACAGCATGTCCATCCTCCCCTCTCAGTTGCTAGAACCTTCCAGGCTTCTCCCATCCTAACATGTTCTATCTCCTCAGTCTGGATGCTCTGTCCCCCTGGTCCCCCACTCTTACTCCCTCACCTGACTCATCCTCTCAGGTGTGAACTCATGTCACACTCTCAGATGAAAAACCAGATGGCTCACTAGGTGATATCATAGTGCAATATGCTTCTCATTATGATACTTCTTACATGTATTTAGGCTAGTATCAGATTATCATCTGTCTCCTTGACTGGATGGTAAATTCTCAGGGGGAGGGGCTGATAGGATGAGAAGAGCCTGTGTCTGGTTTTGCTCATAGTTGTCTCCTGAGAACCTACTCCTGGGCCTTGAGTCGCACCCTTTAAGATGTTTTATGAAGAAACAGATTGACCATGATTTGTGAAGAATGCAAGATCATTCCTGGATTTCTCTGTAAGACCTTCTAATTACTATAATGGGTGCTGCTTAGAAACTATGAGGTCTTTTGGCCAAGATAGCATCGTGCAAAAGGAGCTTGGATGTGGCTGGACAGCTATGGAAACTTGTCAGTACTGGAGGAATTGCTTCTGTGGGCAGCAGTCCAGAGAGGCAACGCCCGCTCAGTTTGTCTGCAGCAGAAACAAGGGATGCCTAGGAATCCTGCAGGATGCTTTGGAAGATCACTTGTTTGAGACAACCACAACTTGAAATGTGAGTTTGTCATCTTTTTCTTGCTGACATAGACAGAAAACACCAGTGATGAAGATTTGACCGAAGTTACTGACAAATATAGGAAATGACTCAAGGTGAATTCAACCCAGAATCTTAGAGAATTGGACCCACGCCTTCTCTTGCCAGACATTAATGATAGGAGCTTGGTTTTTGTTTGATACTTGGTGAGTTTTTAACCCATGTTTCTGTCACATTAAAAACAATAAATCAGAGATGCCAGGATAGCTCAGCAGTCGAGTACCTGTTTCACAATCACGAGGGCCGGGGTTTGTTTCCCAGCCCCAACCCGTGCAAACCCCACACACTGAACTGCAGCACAGCTAGTAACTGCCAGGATGTCTCAGCAGGGAAGGTGCTCACCTCTCATGTGGGAGGCCCCCAGTTCGGTTTCCGCCCCTCGCAGTCCCACATCCACCTGTGTGGAATGAAACTAATGATGTACACCTATGGAGACTGCTCTGGGCCCTCCCCACTTCTCTCTCCACGCTCACTCACTTCTCAAAACAATAAAATACGGGAAAGCCGGGATGGCTCAGCAGGTTAAACGCTCGCTTTGAAGCCCCGGGGACTAAGGATCGAATCCCGGCTCCGGCCCAGGTGGACCCACATGCTGAACTGGGGTGTGCTTCCCGAATACGGTGAGGCCCCCAGTTCAGTTCAAAAAACCCCCCAAAAACAACAATAATATAAATCTTGTAAAAAATAAATTAATTAATTAAATTATATATATCTATGTCAAAGTGTCAAATACCAACCATTTTGAGCACAAAATTGTGAGTGTAATATGGATCAGTGTGTTTTTCTGAAAAGCGAATCCACAGCTTTGGTCAGTTTTCTAAAGAGCTCTTGATTTACAAATGTTAGGAATCAGCAAACTATGAGTACATACTAAGGCCTCTTCTGATTCTAAAATTCCATATATCTTAAACTCTAGTGCTAAATTGAAATATTATTAGAAAATTTAGTGAAAATCTGGATCCCTTGTATTTGTAATGTCAAATATTTGCCTAAAAAAAAAAAATTCCAATTTTTATCCAGATGTTTGAAGTCACATACCTGGAGTCAAAAAACTTAGCTGTAGTACTATCTCAAACATTTTCATGATTGCTGCTGGGCTCCTAATTTTCTCTGTGCCTAGGGGTATGCCTCTAAGTTCATCCCAGATGAAGGTTGCCAGGGACCCACCATGGCTGGAAACGGGAAGATTCTGTGAATGACTCAGAATTCATTTCTCTTAGATTTATTTTATTGTTTTTGAGAGAAGGTGAGAGAAGGAGAGAAGAGAGAGAAAAGAGGAGAAGACCCAGAGCAGTCTCCATGGTTGTACGTCATTAGTTGTGACATGGTTTCATTCCACACAGGTGGATGTGGGGCCATGCAGGGCAGGAACTGAACTGGGGGCCTCCCACATGGGAGGCAAGAACCTTCCCTAATGAGCTATCATAGCTGTGCAGCAGTTCAGCATATGGGGTTTGCAGTGGGCCGGGGCCAGGAATCGAACCCCACACCTCAAAATTGCAAGGCAAGCATTCGACCACTGAGCTATCCCAGCATCCCCACAACTCTTGATCAATAGCCAGTACATGTCTCCTTGCTAATCCTGATGAAATCACCTTGATTACGGCAACCAAAACTTTATAGGAGCTGAGTCAGATATCCACCCCTAACTGCCACCCAGGCCACCTCTGGAAAGTGGGGGAGTGAAAGCCAGGTAGAAATATGTCTTTCCCCATACAGGTGTCTTTTCCCCATACAGGTATTTACCTGAACACCTAAGCAGGACAAGAAGAGGCCAAAGAAGAGCCCAGAACCACACTCAACACCATCCCATGGCCATATTCTTGGTGCCCCAAATCTTCCTGACTGCTTGAAGTTAACACTGCAAACTGCATGCTGAAATGTGTAGAACTTAGAGTCTTCAAACACTTACTCCAGAGTTTCAACCACAGACTCCTAATGGGTTGCTATTTTTTGTTGCTTTTTTGTATTTTATGATAGCTAAGAAAATGAAAAAACGCTACCACTGCATAAGGTTGCATGGATTGTCTGAAAAAGGCATGCGTATCTCCTTGGGGTTACTCTCACTATGAAGTGCTTGTTGGAGCCTCTTGCTTCTCCCCCTCAATAAAATTCCTTTAATCTCAAGCCAGAGGGATGGCGTAAGGGAATGAAATCCATGAAGGACACACACTCGGCTCTTATCCTTTGCAGAACATGACTAGATTCTAAGTTACACAGTTCCTGGTTGATTTCTTTGGGTCCTCACCCTGCCCCCACTAAAGAAAAATAGTTGTTTTTTAATTTAGGGCCTGGAATAATTTCCTGAGGCACATTTCTCCCGGCACGGCTCCATGGCTCCATTGGGTGGAGTAATAAAGGGTCTGTTTACAATATTAAATTCTCAAGACTTGAGGTGTGGTATTTTGGACGCTTCACCACTGATCAATTTTTCAGTCTGCTGCTTTATCTACCTGACAGGAAGACTTGAACTACTGCCATTTCTAAATTGCACTTCTAAATATTGACTTAATGGCGAGACTCAAAGTGTCATAACACAGATCACTGGAGCAATGAAAATTTTCCAGGCCTCATGGAGAGGTCTGCACAATGTCCTGTGGATTGTGGAGAAGGAAGAGGAGGATTTGAGAAGAAAAATAAAATCAAGTCATGTTTAGAAAAAAATGCCACTGAGCTTCGCTTAATCTTCCTGAGACAAATGAACACACTGGGCTATTAGCTCTGACTGGCGGGGACCAAGGTGAAGGGAGAAAGGAAAGTAGTGGCCTTTAATCCCTCAGCTGTTGACCACTACATTTGGAAGGTGCCAGAGCACTCCTGGCTGAGCTGGGCTGGGCAGCAGGGCCTGCAGAGATCACTAGCTTCACAGAGCCTGTTTGTGTATCCGGTTTAGAAGGACTGGACAGTGTCTAAGAAACAAGAGACTTTTCATCCAATTTCTATCAAGACTTCAACATGGCCAGATCTTCATGTAGGTCACTGAGGAAATTCTAGGAGGCTATCTTTTTAGCTTCTTTCCTCCTGATAGTTAACACTATAAACTGAATTTAAGGCATTGCATCACATTAGCTGCTGAACTATAAATCAAAGGAAGCGATTGGCCCTTTCTTAAGGAGCTGTTTTGGAGAAGCGACAAGGTATTTTACATGCAAATTAGCTTTGAGATTTTTTAGACAGTAAGTGACATATAAATTCAAGTTGTTTATTATAATTAAAGAGCCAGATTCTCTGAGATAAGATAAAGAATAATGCTTTGTAACTGTTCTGCAGAGAAGAGTCTGAAACAGGGCAGCTGCCTTCCTTTAGGATCTCCCTGCATCTTCCCATGAGCATCAAGGTCCACAGCTATCCAGAAGGCCATTGGCAGCAGATCAGATGTGGAGAAGGCACATGGGGAACTGGGGACAGATTATGGGGGAGGAGCTCTTTAGAGCTCAAGTTCCAAGACTTTGAAAGTTAAGTTAACCAGATACCATGGAAGATGGCCCTAAGGCATTGGGACAATATTCACTTGATGGACCTTAGATTTGTTTTAAAGTAGACCCTGAGGCAGCTGCCCAATATGTCCCCTCTCCTATGCTTATGCTTGCGAGCCCTTGCATTTGTTAATAGTGATTCCTGAGTACGACCTCAAAGTAGAGTAACATCTTTTGGCTTTAGATCTCATCTTACGGAGCTGAACTGTGAGCTTGGCTGCTCTAGCAGGTTTGATCCTCTTGGCTGACTGTCTTATTTCCTGATCTCACGCCCAACTCTGTGAAAAACGGAGTCTCCATTTAAGGTCATGGAGTTCTCTGAAACCCCTCCCTTGCCTGAAATCTTCTCATGTCAGCCAAGGTAGCTGCTGTGGACAGAATCCCAGGTGTCTTCTGAAGAAACTCTAGTACTTCCCCTGAAACTAGATCTGCCAGCAGAGCCAGCCTGTGTCTATCTGTTCTTCCGCCCAGTTTTAAATTAATGCAGCCCCCTCTGGCCTTCCCGTGCTCACCTATACCAACCAGTCTCTGCTCTGTGTCAGTTTTCAGGGCATTCACACAGCATGGCTTTCCCTGGTCTCCATCTGTCTGTGCTCTATCGCCTCTGAAAGCTGGTGTAGCCTTGAGTGCCCTGAGCAGTTCTTCACATGACCATCTGCAACCAGCCTCCTCCAAACTCCTGCTGAAGGCCCACGGCCTCGGTGTGGACCATCTGTGATTCAGCCCTGGCTTACTCATCCTTTCCTCCACTCTCCCCAGTGCCACCTGCCACCGCCCCCCACAACCCACCACACTCTCACAGTTCTATCAGGCTGCAGCCGCCCTCCCACCCAGGCCAATGAGACTCCCTCAGCTGCGTCTATTTATCCCTTCATTTCTTCTAGACCTCCCCTGATAGCGTCTTGCATAATGGCAATCATCAGTATTAGGCCATTAAGAATTAGGGGGAAAGTGTCTACAGACACGTGCATGGAAAAGTCAAATTGCCCACTAACCTAAGAATGAATCCCACCAGCAGGAAGACAATGGTAAACTGATTATTTTGTTATCACTGAATCTTCTGATCTGTAATGAAAGGTGTTCAACTGCCAAGATAAGAGTATCCTGAGGACGTCTCACAGCATCCAGGGCAGTTTGTGGGGTTATTTACATTATTTCAGTAAGTCGTTCACTTTCTCATTAATCTACACATTCAGGTAGAATGTTAATACAAGGGGATTTCGTTTCATACATTACCAAAAACTTGAAAGTGCTTTCAATCCTAAATGGTATGCCAAAGTATTTTATAAGGCAAATAAGCACCCTGTAATTTATCTCTTCTGTAGATCTGAAAGTCTGTACATGAAAAAGTATGACACACTGCAGCACTATGGTTGAATCAAGGGAATCAGGAAATGCTATTGTGTCTGGTCTGATGTTAGAGAGTTTGAAGCAAGGTTTAAAAAAGAAAAAAAAAAGAAAAGATGTGCATAAGAATTCTTTCTTGAATAAAGATCCCATTTTCCAAACTCCATTTTGGTCTCCAAACCTGACGTCTACGTCCTTCGTCCTCAGAGACTCCATGGCGCTTTGAGCTTCGGAAAGAAGAAGGGCCTGAATGTACTCACCGGGCCAGTAGTACATGTAGACCTTCCTTTTGGCCTTCATCAGAGTGACCCACAGAGGTTCTGATCCGTTCCACCAGAGAGGCATCAGGCTGTCTCTGTTGACACCTATGTCAAATGACTTGTTGGTAGTGGGGTCCCACATGTAGTTCCCGATCATCTGATGGACCTCACAATGTCTGCCTGTATTAACAGAACACAAAGCGGTCAGTTTATTATTCAGTTCTTTTTATATTTTACCTCTGTTTTCTGTTTATAAAAGCCATTCATGCACATTTAGAAAGTGCAGAACGGCACAAAGACTTGCTTTTGATTTTCTTTTTTAACACCGATCTTTCTTCTCTCTTGGATCATGCTGTAAAGACAATTGAGTGAGAAGTCCCATACTTGACTGAGGATAGGGTCATGTGGTGTGGAGCTAATTGGCCAAGTCTGAAGCTATTTTAAGTTAAACTGAGGACACTTTGTACAAAATCTGACCCATTGTTCATAGTTTGAAGTCCAAATATGAATCAGCATGGGAATTGTAGATCCCGTGGAACTTGGGTTACAGTTCTCACCCCAGAGTTCTATTGGGTGAACTCTCTTCCTACAGGATCACAAACCAGACGCTATGAGGTTCATTCTCTCTTTTTCCTGGATTAGGGGAGTTATCACTTCAGTGTGAACAACAATAGAACTTATGACATTTGGAACATAATGGGGAGAAATAAATTCAACTTTGAAAAACAGAGTGAAAAAACAACTCTCCAAATGGAGTGGTATATAGACATGAAGGCTGCTTCTAGTCCCAGGAGAGAAGCCAAAAAAGGAAGATGCAAGCACTTGGACTCTTTTGAAATATTAGGCTTAAATTATTTATTTTGGAACAATCTGTTACATCTTTAAAGTAAAAATACCACAAACATTGGCAAGTGCATCAAAAATCGCTGCGATTTTAGTGAGCTTCATTTGGCACGGCAGAAAACACGCTTCACTGTGCCTAATAAAATTGGCGTTTTTATTTGTTTGCTGTTGTTTCTTCTTGACCCTCCAACACACACACACACATTTAATTTTTAAACAGAAACACGGAGAAACCACAAAGTACAATTTTGAAAAGTTGGAGACTTCAAATATCATACAAGAAGAAACTTATTTCATCACAGACACCCAGGTATTGCACAAATCATGCTTTGAATTAAAGCCAAGAGATCCAACAGGGGTTTTTACCCAAAGATTTAGCTTTTATACATGAACTAATAAAATTTAAAAAATAATAGAATAAAATAAAAACTTTGAGCCAAGTTTCCAATGTTTAAGGAACTTACTAGTTTTATTTATTCCTTCAACTAACGTATACTAAATGCTCCTATGGACTATATATACTGTGACAGGTGTAAACATTCAAATATGAATAACTGTGCTCGCACCCTAAAGTGCCATGTGATACTCAGCAGGCTCCTTGGGGACCAGGAGAAGGGGGCCAGGTTGCGGCCCTAACTTGAGAATCATGAGGAAGCTCACCCATGCTGTTGCTGAGGATAATTCCTAGTATGTTTTAACTCATTGACAATAAGGGCATACTTCTTACTGGTTCAACTACGTTAGCTTTTTTTTAGCATATCAAAGTTTAATAATATTAAGAAAGCGCCTCTTATAAGTAGAAGTTCTTATATTTTCTGTATTAAAAAGACTGCATCACATATCTAAAACATGTGTATCACCTGAATGATGTGCATCCACCTTTTCCACAAGGCAAAGTACGAGTATTCATGATGCTGCTTGCTGAGAAAGGTCTCCTTTACGGCCTTTCTCTGTAGGTGTCCTCCAACGCCCTTCAAGTGCAGGGAGAGTGTCCCCCTGAGAGCTGGTGTGCACAGGCCCCGAGGAAGCATGCAAAACCGGAGGGGGTGTGGAAAGTGTTACTGAAGCCAGTAAACCAAGAACGGCCTCTCAATGAATCATAGGAAAGGGTTGGAAGTGCTGGAGATATTCAGATATAGAATATTAAGGAGAGATCATTTGTGGGAGGGCTGTAGAGACCGCACACTCATAATGTGAACTGTTTCACCTATTTTAGAAGAAATGCCTGAAACCCAAATATAAGCAGGGGCCTTGTGTCATTCAGTTTTCACAAGGTGCTGCATTCAAAAACGCATGAAGCAACTGAAAATAATTGTTAAAGCACATGTAACTTTTACTTGTCTATCTCAGAAACCCCGCAATATCATTCCATAAAATTTCTCTAATCCTGGAATACTGAGATAGCTCAGCGGTTGAGTGCTTGCCTCACAATTGTGAAGTCCGGCGTTTGATTCCCAGCCCTGGCCCGTACAAACCCATATGCTGAACTGCAGTGCAACTGGTAACCGCCAGGATGGCTCAGCAGTGATGGTTCTCACCCTCCCTACCCCCATGAGGGAGGTGCCTGGTTTTGCTCCCGCCCCGTGCAGCACCCCCATCCACCTGTGAGGAGTGAAACCATATCACAATTAATGATGTACAACTATGGAGACTGTTCTGGGTCCTCCCCAATTCTCTCAGTCTCTCTCACTCTCTCTCACCTTCTCTCAAAACAATAAAATCAAACTTTAAAAAAAATTCTCTAATCCTCTTAACACTTATACTCAACACTCTAGACCCCAATGATCGCAAACTCTCTCATCCTCATTTGTTCTCTGGGTAAAAAATTGTGAGGAGCCTCCTATGAACTGTAGAACTGTTGTGGGAATGCACAGTGTATGTCTGCTAAACTAGAGTCTCCATCTCTCACGCATACTGTTTTGGGAACACCCATCAGGCCTTGCTGAGGAAATATAGGAACTATGTGCGCACTTAAAACAGTTCTAGCATATTTTAAATTTTCAAATGAGAAAATCTTATTGCCTGGGTTTATCTGAGTACCTTAGCTTTCTTCCTAATGGATCTTTTCTCCTAACATTTGTGAAGGCTCTAACAGCCTAGTCCCTCTTTACACACCAACTGAACTGCAGTGCCCCTTGACTCAAATGAGCTTCAAAGACTTTAATTATGGTACTTTTTAGGGAAGCACCGTTGAAATGAAAACTCCAAAAATGGCTTTGGGTCCTGCTCCCATCTAGAAGACTGGTTTGTCTAGGCTGGCCTGAGCGGCTCATTCTTTCTAAGGGAAACTTGGATCTATGGAGGTGAATGACCCATTCCACTTTTCCGAGATGCGACACTTCTGCAAAGACTGGGAGGGATGCTCTGGACCCGAGGCTCCTGCTCACTTCCTGTGAACCAATGGTGGGTGCCTGGAGATCCTGGAACCAGTTTTCCTTACATGAGTTAAAGCAGTGGTCCCCAACTTTTTTGGGCACCAGGGACAGGGGAGGGGAAATGATCCAAACATATTACATTTATTGTACACTTTATGTCTATTATTGCATTGTAATATAAATGAAATAATTATATAACTCACCATAATGCAGACTCAGCACTAGCATCACCACCTCAGCTGCACCTTAGATCTTCAGGTATTAGATTCTCATAAGATCACACAACCTAGATCCCTCACATGCACAGTTCACAATAGGGTTCGCGCTCCTATGAGAATCTAATGTGCTACTGATCTGACAGGTGGTGGAGCTCAGGTGGTCATGTGAGCGATGAGGAACGGTTGTAACTACAGCTGAAGCTCCTCTCACTGGCCCACTGCACACCTCTTGCTGTGCGGCCCGGTTCCTAACAGGCCACGGACCAGTAGCAGTCCATAGCCCAGGGGTTGGAGGCCCCTGGGTTTCCAAATGCAGAGTGGAGCTCTTTCAACCAGGTCATCTCAGACCCCTGTTTAGAAGGTGCGTTTCACTCTTTTGGTGGATTGGGCCTGGGGTTGTAATGGGAGGATGGAGTCTTCAAAGGCTTCATCACAGATGCTGTGCCGGTCCTCAGGGGCATCCTTCGGGCTGGGAACACTGCCTTTCACAGAAGCCAGCAGGCAAATGTGTGCTTCCCATCTCGCTGTCAGCTCCGATCTCTCCCAGCTAAGCTGCCTTTCCTTCCCAGGACTGGGTCAGGGCTGCGGTCTGTGTTCGTCATGGAGTCCACGCCTTTGCTGAAGCTGCTTTCCTCACCTACCCTGTCTCTCCCTCGCGCTCTTTCATTTTTATCACTTGGGTAAATGTGGTGGCTAAGAGAACAGAACAGAACACAGTGTACTGGCTTCTGCAGCCCACAAGCTCTTGTCTCCCTATTTCTGCCTGACCCACATCTACTTTTATACATCTGCAACCCTTCTTGCTATTTCTCTGGTTTGGGATTTTCAAACAGAGCTTTGCTGTTGTTTGATTATTTGGACCCTTGGCTCGAGGCTTTGGTAGAAACTTTCCTGACGCTGCCACAAACCACAAATCTCAAGTGGTTTCCGGGCATGGGTGACAGAAGGTCTACTTCTGCTGCTCCTCCAAATGACAGCTCCGTGGGGCTTTAAAGTCTGTGTGAGGAGACACAGCACTCCCTGTGAAAATGAGGCGGCCCGCAGTATGAAAATTTCCAACCACAGTTGAAGTTTTTCTCCTGTTTCCCCCCTTATTCCTAAGACCCAAGAGTTTGCAAACACCCAGGTTCCACAGTCAATGAGGAATCTCTTTATTATACAGAAGCTTTCTTAATCCCCTTTATAAAGCAATATTAATCTTTAAATTTAAAAGCAATTCATTGTGTTTTCTGTGTTTCCATTAAATGGATGTAGCTGTGTCTACTTGGTGTCAGAGCAGCTGGTTGGAAAGTGAAAAATGAAGTTATATCTTAGGCACATCCATGTATTCGAAACAGGGTGATATAAATACCGGTTACAAAAATATTAATAAAGATGCTTGGAAATGACTCTTTTAGAACGCACACATTTTCAGCCAGAGGCAGCACTCAGGTGAATTGAGTTCAGAGTTGCAAGCAGGTGCCTGGACGTCCGGGTTACAGCCGTGTGTGACCAGCGCACTGAGCCAGGCTGTGGGCCATCTGTCCCTTCTGGAAGATGACGAGTACAGTGGACAGATGACGGGCATGTGGTAAGACAGAGCACTGTTAGCCCCACACTACAGGCAAAGTAACTGAGGCCCAGAGAGTTAAGTTGCCTAAAGTCTCATATCAGGAAAAGCCAGGCTTCAACTCAGGCAGCCTGGATCCAGAGCCCTTGCTCTCACGGCTGTGAGTTACTAGCACTGGGTCACCAGTGTGTGAACTAGCACACAGTACAGTTCCCAGCACTTAATTGGCCCATCAGGAAGGGGCTGCTGCTATTACTGGGCTGCCCATTTTGCAGGCTGTGAGCTTCCATGCTCAAGGACAGTATGACTTCACAGGACCAGGTCAGTCCAGGTGTAAGGTTCTAGGAATCAGCCTTCTCAGGTAGCACTTCACCTGAGACAAAGCATGGATGCGCTAGAGGCCAAGTTTGACTCCGGAGGGATCATAACCTGAAGACCAAAGGCCTGAGCCAATTTGACAAGTACTTGCTGATCAACTTTGTAATAAGAATAGCTACCAGTGCTTGGCCACCTTCCATGTGTCTGGAACCAGGTGTTTTGAACTCCAATCTTATTTAGTCTTTACTATAATTCTAAGAAAGAGATGATACTATATTCATGTTGCAGGAAGCAGAACTAAGGCTCAAAGGGGCTGAGTGAGGAGGCTCAGGCCATGGAGCTGGTAAGAGGGCAGAGCCCCAGTTCAAAGTCAGGTCTCAGACTCAGTGCCCACACCTTTGCTGGCACCTGCTGCACTCCAGCCACTGGGTATGTTCTTATCAGTCCACCAGGGCTTGGTCATCTTAATAGAAATTGCCTCAGAATCCAGGTGTGCTTCTGAGACTCCCACTACAGTAACCATATGGGGTACGCAGGTCTCCGGAAAGCCAGACGCACTCCTCTCTTTTGCCAGTGACTATCACGCACCAGCATTATCAAAAATATCTAAAGAAGACAATGCTGCCAGACAAGAAATACCAACAAAGCAGACAAGACTCTTAACATTCCCTCTCCCTCTGGAAAGACTCCAGCTGTTGGAAGGGAGGCTCCCAAAGGTCTGAAATCTGGGAGTCAAGTTAATGGGTACATTTTAGAGACCAAATATGTGGATATCCCCTCAAATTGACATGGCTCCAAGAAGTAACAATACACCTGAATCAGAGCTGGGCATTCTGAGGATGTTATGTAGGTCAGACTTTCCCATGACCAGACTCCTCTCTGTACTTTTCCTTGAGCATTTGGAGGGTCTAAAGATTAATTTTGACTTTGTTTAGTTCAAAAAATTCTCAAATAACTACTTGATGCCCCAAACACTTGAAAGAATTAACAATGCATTGCTCAAAACCTCTTACTCACAAATTGAAATTTACTTACAGATCACCTCTGTTGGGAAATAGATTCATTTTCTTAACTTGTTCAAAGTTAACATTGGTTATGATAAAAAAACATAAAAGTGGTTTAGAATGAAATATGCAAGATCAAGTTGAAAGAGAAGTTCACGATTTGCACATCTTTATGCAACTACTGATGTATGTGCCAGACACCGTCATGATTAGTGTCTGAATCACAAATATTGCAAGACCGAGATAACAGGCTTTGATTAGAGCAAGAGGTGCAGAGACTGCTACAAAAATAACCCAAAATGTTAAAAGGGGAGATATTGTTGATTAGAGGCATTCATGCTCATAGTTTTGAGGTCACTAGATTAAAAAAAGAAAGCAAAAAAAAAAAAAACCACTGTTTTATTTTTCTGGAGTGCACTAGCTTGCTGAAATTATTTAACAACCAGAATACAGGAAAGGAAACAAAAATTATTTTTCTAAATAAGGAAAAAAAATTAAGTTTTGGAGTTTTTATTTAAATACTTTTTCTGTTTGGAAAGCTACTTTTGATCAAAGCAGGAGGTTGCTCTAGTTTTCCAGCTACTCCACCTGTGATGGGCAGTAGGGGAGGGGGATAAGGATGGGGAGGTCAGTTCAGAAAAAGAAAGAGAGAGAAAGAAAGAGCACATTTAGGTCGTGGATCCAAGCCACATTCTCCAACCCAGCTTCTCAATTGGTGTAGAACCTGGAATGGCCGGTGGGTGATCTCCAGCAACACGGATCAGACATCAAAATATCATCAACCTCAAGTCCAGGAATTGATAAAGAGTGATCAAATTCATCTGTTCAGGAGTGTGAGGTCATCCACAATATTTCAATCTAGTGTGAACCAACCAATCTACAAAAACAAGACAAGCAAAAAGTACACACACTCCTGCAAACAAAACACTTTTTTGGTAAGAAGCCAATGGAAGAAAATTCATTTTGATCAGCATAATTTTGTTTGTCATTGTTGGAAAGTGTGAGATGCAATGCTGACCTCTCTAAGTTCACTACTTTGGGCCAAGTATGGCCCCAGAAAAGTGAGACCAGACTCCCAAATCAAGGGGGGAAGAGAGTTTGGGTGACCACTGTAGCCACAGCTTATCTGCTCTGATCCATGAGCACAAGTGACCAGCAAGTATCCAGGACATCTTTGAATGTGGCCCAACACAAATTTATAAACTTTCCTAAAACATGAGACTTTTTGTGTGTGATTTTTTTTTAGTTCATCAGCTATTGTTAGTGTATTTTGTGTGTGACCCAAGACATTTCTTCTTCTTCCAGTGTGGCCCAGGGAAGCCAAAAAAGTTGAACACCCCTGGTCTGGACAATGTTTGGAGTTGATATGGTGCCTCATTTAATGATATGTGTACACAGTTCTCTTTGGGTGCACTTAGCATAAAATCTCTTGAAAGATCATTTGCGTTAGGGGTAAAAGAGTCACTCAAATGAGCAATTCATCACTTGGTGAGGTGTGAAAAGTATACATTTGATGGACTGATAGTTTGCCTGTCCAAGCAGTAGACACCATTGGAATAGAGGGGCATTTAGAGTTAAAATTAGAAGCATCAGGCAGGATGAAAACTGGCAGGAACTGAGGACCTAGGAGAAGCATGTGGTGTAGCAAAAAGCGTTTTGGAGCCCAACAGATCAAGGTTTGAATCCTATTCCCACGGTGGGACCTTATACAAGTCGCTTGCTTTAGTTTTCTCATCTGAAAAGTGGACATAATCATACTTTCTTGCAGGAGTAATTAACTTTGGGTGGATAAAACTTTAGCACGGGGTCTCGCACATAGTAGTCACTTGGTAAATGCACACCACTAACTCCCGTTTGGAATCTGATAGGAGCAATGCTATCAAATAGTATGCGGTTGTCCATGGTCTTTAGGGAGGGATGAGACTGGGCAGCCTATTTCTTATTCACATTTCCTAGTCTGAGACAGGTTCCCAAATCCTTGAAAGAAAAGAAAAGAAGCATTGTCACATTTTCCTCAGGAAAGTTTGCCCGGGGTGAATCCCGTATTCAGAAACTAAACACAGAACAGAGCTCACGATGCCTGAGAAAGCGCCTGCTCTCCACCTGGGGATGCCTGGCCCGACACTGCCCCCTGCTGGCGGTCACCCGCGCAGCTTCGCCAGGATGCGTCTTAGAGCCGCGCGCCTTGCCAGCCTCCTAGTTGTTTTGGCATCTCACGGTAGGGAGGCACTCCATGGTTCTTATGAAGATGCTGGACCTGCCCAGAATCCAGGCCGAGGCAGGGAGCGAGGCGAGCGGGGCCTGGAGGCCGTGCATCCAGGGCAGCCCCTTGAGTCACTGCGGCAAATTTCAGCCCCGCAACCTGGAAACCAGGAGCAATCGCCGTGTGTACACTCGACAAAGTCTCATGTTGTGTTTCCGTGTCCTCGTCCACCCTGCTCCTAATCCTTGTTCAGTTTCACTTTTCTTTTCAGGGTTTGCTTCTATTTGGTATTTTATTATCCTTAACCCCAGCCCTCCTTCTCTTCTCTTTCCATGAAGGTCAGTAATTTTTTTTTTTTTATCCCCAGTTTGTAATGGTCACTTCACTGAACACATAATTTACCTAGTACCCCTTCTTGGAGCAGCTGCCCTTGCCTCTTGAGAAATTCCTTCTCCCTTACCCCAACGTGGTCCACTCAGGAACTGACCTCTCTAACTAGGGTGAGTGGGAAGAGGCTGGGCCTACATCCCAAGCTGCCTCAATAGGGCCAAACACACATACAGTGACAATTGCTCCAGGATCCAGGCTGGGGGAGGGGTCAGAAACCTGCCCCTCATTCCTCAGGCTGGGAGAACCCATTCTTTTTGGTGGCCAAGCCGGGAAGAAATACCCCTAGTATAAAGACATGCTCCATGGGGGAAAGAAACAGGCGGCAGCAGGGGCGGGTGTCAGCCACAGAGAGGGCTGCAGAGATGGGGGTGGAAGGTGAGTCCTTAATTCAGCTCCCTGCTCCCCCTGGGCCTCTGGACCAGGAGTCCCCAGCGCCTTCTCTCTGCCTAGAGCAGCAGGTTTGCATTTCAGCCACTTGCTCTGTCTTCATTTGCACCAGTGTCTTGATTTGCACGTTTTGAATGTCACCAACTCTCCCCATAAAGACAAACTAAACATCCCAAGGAAAACCTCTTCAACAAACCTAAGTGACAGTGTGTCGCTATGGACGTCACGGTAAAAGTCTGTGGAACAACCCACCAGTGCTAGAAAGAGCCACACGACCTCGCTTCTGTGTGGGGCAGCAGGGGGAAAGCAGTCATGAGCGCATCTAGAACACCGACACCTCGAGACCCCTTCACACTCATCACCCTCTTCCAACTCACACTACACCTTGTGCGAACTTGGATTTTTTTAAGTAGTATTCTTGCCAAAAAAAAAAAAAATGTGGGAGAGGTTTAACTTGAATCTAACAAGGAAGAAAATTCAAACCCCAATATTCAGTCAGTTTACAAGATAACTATCGGGGCTTTTCAAGAATGTCAATGTCATGAAAGTCCAAACAAAACAAAAAGGCAAGGATATTACTCTAAATGGAGAGCAAAGAAAATGGGCAACCAAGTGTACTGCTTGGATCCTGATTAGATTTTTTATTTCAAAATAAAGTTATGAAGGATAATTTGTTGGCAATTGAGAAAATCTGAGAATAATAATGGTTATGTAGGAGAATATTATATACATGCTGAAGTATTTAAGGGTGAAATATCATGATGTGAGCAATTTATTTTCAACTGGTTTGGCAAAAACAAAAATAAAACAGTAACCCATATTTCTCAAGTGAAAATAAAGTGAATATGTCAAATGTTAGTCATTAGAGAATCAAATGAAGGGAGCACAGATATTCACAATGTTATTTCAATGTTTCTGTAGCTTTGAGGCTTTTTTATTATACGAAACTTGATTTATCTCCATATGATGGAATGCTACTCAACAATAAAAATGGAGTAAACTGTGGACACAGGCTACAATGTGAATGAACCTCAAAAATGTTATACTCAGTAAATGAAGCAAGACCCAAGAGACTACATATTGAATGACTTCATGTGAAACATTCATAAGAAGCAAAGATAAAAACATATAAAGTAAATGAGGCAGAGGTGGTGACAAATGGCAATTACTAATGAATGTGCCTAAGGGGTCAAACCTCACAGGGGGAAAGATCACCAAGGTGAGAAGAGAGGACAAGAAAAGAAGAGCAAAGACCAGATGCAGGAGCTCCAACATAAGGGGCTGGCCAAAGAGAAGGTGAGGCTAAGATGAGGGAGGGAACTTGGAACCCCAATAAACAGAGTCTCTAGAAAGCAAGAAAGGTCAAAAAGAAGAATACCACGGAGAGATATTGAAAGATGTCATTGGGTCAGGCTGTTAGAAGGTCTTGAGAGGAATGCCAGGATAGCTCAGTGGTTGAGCACTTGCCTCACAATCACCAGGTCCAATGTTCGATTCCTGGCCCTGGACCATGCAGCCCCATATGCTGAACTGTGGAGCAACTGGTAACCGCCAAGACCAGTGGTGAAGGTTCTTACCTCCCCCTGTTCAGTTCCCACCCTGTGCGGCCCCCCATCCACCTGTGTGGAATAAAACCATGTCACAACTAATGAGGTACAACTATGGAGACTGCTCTGGGCCCTCCCCATTTTTCTCTCTCTCTCCTTCTCTCAAACAATAAAAATAAAAGATTTTTTAAAAAGAAGGTATTGAGTGAACTTAGAAAAAGCAGTCATGGGAAAAATGACATCAAAAATCAAATTGCAGTTCCTGCGTTTGCCCAACCCTGTTCTGAGCTCAAGTTGCTAAAAGCCTCTCTGCTTCCTCCTTATCCTCTTTGGTCTGCATTCCCCATGCACAACAGCCGGAGTGATCTTTCTAGAATGAAAGTTATACACATATCACACCGCTCCTCCACTCAAAACCCTCCAAGAGCATTTCCTGCACTCGGGCTAAGATCCAAAGTCTGCACCATGACCGACAGGGACCTGGCGTGGCCCTGTGTTAGTTCTGGGCCTTTGAGAAGGAGACACTCAGTGTATTGGGGGAAGCGTCTGTTACAGATGAAGGGAGGAGCCGGGGCTACAGGGAAAGCTTTCACTGGGGAAGGTATACGGCACTTGTGAAAGGAGATGGAGAGGGAAGGGATTGTGTAGAACGGACCTTGCAGATCTACGACATTTGGGACAGATTAATGAGGGTCCTTCAGCCAAAGTCACCCATTCGAGGAACGGGCCTGCACTAAGACCCCTGCCTTGTGCAGTCGTGGGCTAGGCTCAGCCTGGGAGAAGTGGGGCTTTGGCACCAACCAGTGGTGGGCTCCGTGGGGCAGCAGCTGGCACAGTGTGTTAACTCCACTCCCAGCAGCAGGAGAGCTGGGCGGTGCATTGTCATGGCGGCCACATCGCTTGTTCTGCCTGAGTCCTCGTCCGCCACTCTCCCCATCACTTGTTTTTGCTGCTGCTGCCTCAGCGCGATTGTCCTCGCTGTTCCCTCCACCCAGAGCACTTGGCTGTCAGATACTCATCTGTCCAGCCCTCTTCCTTTCTTTAGGTCTCTGCTCAAATTCCATCTGATCAGAAAGGCATTTCCAGACCACTCTGTGTAAAGTGGTACTCACATCATTCTTAGTGCCCTTAACCTCCTTTAACATTTCCAATGAATTTATCACTGCCTGACATTATGTATCTCTATGTATTTATTTGTCTGTGGCACTTCACAGGACTATAAGTTCAATGAGCGCGGAAACTCTGCCCTGTTCATGCATCTCCAGTGCCTACATGAGTGTGCACCTCCGGGCTCAGGGATGCCCCTGGACGCTTTTTGAATAAATAATAAATAAGTGTCCGCATAGCAAGTGCTCTGAGAGTACTTATTTAATGAACAAATGAATGAAGCACTGTTCCAGGAGCTGAGAATACAGCACTGAACAAGACAGAGTCCGTGCTGTTGCACAGCGTGCATTCTCTAATAAAAACAGAAGACTGATTATTGGGGGCTAGAGTCTAACCGGTCACGTACAAAAGAAGAGGTGTCTTGTCATAAGTCTGCATGCTCGTATAGGAGACTATCCCAGGAGAGAATGTAACATGGCTCACGGGTTGAACAAGCCCAGTGGCATTTGTTTTTATTCTTGTGTTTATGTTTCAATTCTAGGAGTCAAGCATTGGTTTACATTGTGCCTGAAGCCTTTCCCAGTGGTGTCTCCTTACAGAAACGTTATCTGAGCTTGGCTTCTGTGGGGTAAATTCTGAGACGTATGGAGCAACTGTTTTCTTAAAATACCAACCCAATTCTATTTAAAAAAAAATCAAATGCTGTCTGGGGTTTTTTGCCCTAAGAAAGTGTGATTTCTTCACCAACTGCCATTTTACTCTTCTCAGTATCATCAAAGATCTGGGAACCCACATTCTATTTGTGTCATCTGTAGGCACGTGACAAGACGCTTCCATTGGACACTACAGCCGGGCTGCTATATGTTTGCTGGTGGTCTCTGAGAATCCCCTCCACGTAAGATGGGTGCATCACATATGACAGAAAAAGAGTGCAGAAGAAGCCACATGTGAAAACTGATGCCAAGTAGCTCCAGAGGTCTGAAAATTTAGGAACAATTTACCTTCAAACAGACACAATTCTGATGAGAAAAGATCAGGAAAATGCATTGCCAATTAAATGATGGAGACATTTCAAAATAAAGACCTCAAACCAGGAATGCTGGGATGGTTCAGTGGGTTGAGAGCTCACTTTGCAGCCATGGCATCTGAGGATTGAATCCCGGCCCTGGCTCGTGCAGACCCATATGCTGAATTGGGGTGAGCTTCCCATGTTGGAGGCCCCCGGTTCAAGGGGGTGTGCCTCCCATGAGGAAAGCCCCCAGCCCAGTTCCCGCCCTGCATGGCCCCCTGCCCACCTGTGTGTGGGATGAAACTATGTTGAAAACTGATGACATACAGCCATGGAGACTGTTGTGGGCCCTCACCTGTCTCTCTGTCTCTCTGTCTCTGTCAAAAACAATAAAATAAATCTTAAAAAAAAAAAAAAAAAACAGACATCAAATCACACACATGAGATTCATTGTTAACCCCCTGGGCCCATTGATAAGGCCATTTTTGCATTTCATGTGTTTCCTTACAGGACAGAAGTACTGATTACCTTGTAGAAGCCAATCTGCCCTTATTATAATAACACTTGGACTTGAAACCAAGTAGATCTCAAAAGATTGATGGGAATCAAAATGACAGATAAGGTGACTATGCAAACATACGTATTTACCATCCTTCAAAACTTAATTTCCTGGATTTCCCATGTGTGACCCAGCAGGGTGTCCCCTCGCGTGTCTGGACATTTCAGAGGCTGAGGCTTGGAGCCCAGCAGCTCTGCGTACTGAATGGGCCAGGAGGCCGGAAGGGAGAAGTGGATTGGAGTTGATATAATAAATAGTTCCTCATGGCTGCGCCAGGGATTTCTTCCCTCAGCCACCCTCCTTTCATGACTCTGTGTGGGTGATTCCAGTGAAAGCAGAGGGGATGGAGCCCATTAGATATTTCCTAAAAAGACTTAAACTTTGTTCTTCAGGGAAATTGGTAGTGAAGGATGTGATTTTAAATAGAAATTTCTTGCCCAGCTTTCTAATCCCCAAAATCCTACCTCAAGCCAGGCCATTTTCCCTATTTTTAAAATCATAATGCTGTGTCTTAACAGGGTGAAGAGTGTGTGTAAAAGCTAAATTCATGCTTTGAAAGTAAATGTACGGACATATGGCTTCAAATGCTAGCTAGAGCTGCGGTTCCAGGTTGGCTAAGTTGCAACATCAGTGAAAAGGGGGCAAGGGATCAAATAACCACTTTGCCTTTTCTTCCACATGAGCCGGGTCAGAAAGCTTAAGGAGAAGCAGACAGGAGGCCATCGTGACAACAGACAAAAGAGAGGACTTTTCCATAGCGTTCAAATTCACTCCTTGCAGCCCTTTCCCCCTTCCATTTTGTCAGAAAAGAAACCAAAACCCAAAAAGACTCTGAGGCCACAAAGCTAGTCCCAGCACAGCCTGGACTAGAACCCGTGTGTCTTGCTTCTAGCCCATTGCTCTCCTCACACAGTATCTTCAAGAGACAATGATATGAGGAAGCCGGATGGCTCAGTGGGTTAGACGCTCACTTTGCAGCCCCGGGGACGGAGGATCGAATCCTGGCCCCGGCCTGTGTGGACCCATATGCTGAACTGGGGAGTGCCTCCAGTTTGGTTCTCACCAGGGTGAAGACCCCGGCCCAGTTCCTGCCCTGTGCAGCCCCACTCCCACCTGTGGAATGAAACTATGTGGAAAAACCGATGATGTGCAGCTATGGAGACTGTTCTGGGCCCTCCCACTTCTCTCTGTCTCTGTCTCTGTATCCCTCTCTCTCTCTCTGTCAAAACAATAAAAATAGATCTTAAAAAAAAAAAAAAGAAGAGAGACAAAGAGGTGACCAGAATCAGCATGTGAATGTTGAGAGGAAGGAAACCCATGGGAGGGGAGAAGTTGTTGGATTTGGCAATGAACTGCAGAAGTATGAACTGCGGCTAAGTAAAATACAAGGTAGTCTTGTTTGGCAGAAGCATTGCCTTTTTATTTCAGGTTATTAAGAAATTCATATTCTCCGGCTGACCACGAAACCACCTGGAAGTGAGGCGGGGGGAGCGCAGGGCAGCGTCTGCAGCACACCTCGCCGCCCGAGGGAGCTGGCGTTTCTGAGAGCTTTTCCAGACTCTCACTTATAGCTAGCTTAAACTCCCAAACCTAAAATCTCTCGGGAATATGAAAGAAGTTGTTGGAAACCACCAGAGCCCTGGATTACTCACCAATTTGGAATTTAGTAAAAAAGCAAACCATCAGTGTTTTAAGTTGGGTGTCTAGTTGCCTCTTAAATGATTTGACCGAGTTTGCAAACTATTTAATTATACCCTCTTGTGCTTTGTCTTACTAAATCGTGGGCTGGGTGTGAACTGGCCCTGGAGAGGAGAGAAGCAGAGCTATGTCGGAGGTGATCCGGTGCCTCTTCCGTTTGGATTTTTCATCTGCCAGCAGACTAAAGCATGCCCTGGGGAGACCAGCAGCCAGAACCTCCCTTCTGGTACAAGTCGGGTGGGATGGGAAGAGAACAGCTTAGAAGGACATTGGTTAAGTATTTAGGACAAAGCAGTTTCCGAGTAACTTTAAAATAAACACAAAGGGGCATTTATTGAGTTCCTCCTAAGTGTCAGGGAGCCTGAAACATTTGAACGGGAGATAGAGTGACTCGGGCTCTGCCTTCTTTGGGACCACCAGGTCCTCCAAGGCCCCCAGAACCAAATATAATTAGAAGCAACTAGTCCAAAGCTGCCTCTCAATGGCCCGGGTCAGTACCCCAGATGTGGTTTATCAAAAGAGGCCTGTTTAAACCATTGCTCACAACTGTTCAGCCTTGGCCATTTGAGATAAGCAGCTAAGTGTCCGGTTGAATCCTCTCTTTTATACTCAACCCCAGAAATGCTTATTGTTCACATTGTCCATTGAGACACACAAAGGAGGAATTAAAAACATAGTTGCCCATGAGGTCGCTCAGTCTGGAGGAAGCCTAGAAAGGCAGGAACACATGAATTACGGCGTCTCCATGTGCAGGAATATGCTGTGGGCACTGTGCAACTGCGAGGCCACTGTCTGAGGCAGAGACACTTAGGTGGCGGCACAGATGGTACTGCCCAAGAGCCATGACCTTGAACTCAGGGAAGGAGAGGCGGTACAATGTCATGGGAGGAGCACAGGATTTGGTACTTGCCCCTCTGCTATTTATAGCCTCTGTGATCTTGAACAGATAATTTAATATGGCCCAGCCTTGGCTTCTTCATTTGTAAAATAGGGATAACTATGCCTGCCTTACAGGATTTTATGAGGAGGTATTGAAATAATGTTTGAAAGCCCCTAGCTCTGAGTGATACAGACATATAGACACAAAAGTACTGTGGACACTTGGGAAATGTACATTCTGCCCCCTGTCTGACTGAATCTGGCTGCTTGTGACAAAGGAAGACAATAGGAGTGATATAAAGATAGAGGCCATCCACTTCCTTCCCAGGTTCCGGCTCTACCAGCTGGAGGCGGTATGCTGAAAATTCTGAGTGACAGAGGAGTGGTAGCCATCCTCTGCTCTGGTCCTTATTTGCTCAATTCCTAGCTGGGTGACCTCAGACCAGCTGCTTACCCTCTGTAGACTTCAGTTCTCTCATTTGCAAAATTGCCCTTCCCTAACTCCCAAGGTAATTATAAAAATCAATCGAAGGTATCAGAATTAGAAAGATAAAAGTAACTATCTTTATTGGCAGGAAACATGATCTTGCATAGTCTTATATGCAAATAATCCTAAGGAATCCACAAAATATTATTAGAACTAATAAACAAAATCAACAAAGGAGCCAGATATAAGATCAATACCCCAAAATCAATTGTGTTTTCACATGCTGCAAAAAAAAATGTAATTAAGAAAATAATTCTAATAACATCAAAAAGAATAAAATGCTTAGAAATATTTAACAAAAGAAGTGCATGATTATTGCACTGAAAAGTATAAAGCATTGCTGAAAGAATTTGGAACCTGAACAACTGGAGACATTCATTCTATGGATCACACGACAGTATTTTTAAGATGGCAGTATTTCCTAAATTATTTTGGAGATTCAACACAATTCCTGACAAAATCCTACCTGGGTTTTGTTTTGTTTCATAAGGTGACAAGCTCATCCTAAAACCCATTTACAAGTATGAGGGACTCGAAATAACCAAAAAAAAATCTTCAAAAAGATGTACAAAGTGGGAAGAATTACATATCTCATTTCAAAGTTACTACAAACCTAAGTAATCATGACAGTGTGGCCCTGGCCTACAGACGCTGTATGGAATACAATTGAGAGCCCATAAATAAACCAGCATTTATGGTCAGTTGATTTCCAAGAAAAGTGTCAAGAAAATTCAGTAAGAAAGGAATCATCTTTTCAACAAATTGTGCTGGGACAACTACTCATACTACACACAAAAATTAACTTAAAATGGATCACAAGCATAACTGTAAGAGCTGAAAGTATAAAACTCTTAAAAGAAAACACAGGGGCAAATCTTCATGGTGTTGGGTTAGGCAATTATTTCTTAGATATGATACCAATAGTACAAGTGACAAAAGAAAAGAATCAATAAATCAGAGTTCTTCAACATTAAGTATTTTTTCACTTCATGACACTCCATAAGAAAGTGGAAAAGGGGATTCCAAGATGGCTCAGCAGGTTGAGTGCTCACTTTGCAGCCAAGGATCAAGTCTCGGCCTCAGCCTGTGTGAACCCATATGCTGAACTGGGGTGTGCCCCAGTTCAGTTCTCATGGGGGGTGAGCTTCCTATGTGGGAGGCCCCCAGTTCAACCCCCACCCCAGGTGTGCTTCCCATATGGGAGGCTTTCAGCTCCTGGGGATGTGCTTCCCATGCAGGAGGCCCCCAGCCCTGTTCCTGCCCTGTGCAGCCTCGCACCCACCTGTGCAATGAAACTATATAGAAAACTAATGACATGCAACTATGGAGACTATTCTGGGCCCTCCCCTTTCTCTCTGTCTCTGTTTGTCTCTCTGTAAAAAAAAAAAAAAAAAAAAAGTAGAAAAGCAGCCACCACCTGGGAATCAAATATTTGCAAATTATATATTTCTTAACATATATCCCAAATTTATAAGTAACTCCTACAACTAATAATAAAATAACCCAAGTTTGAAAAATGGATAATAGAATTGGAATAGACATTTCTCCAAGGTTATCAAATAGCCAATAAGCACATTATGTGAAGTATCATCAGTCATTAAGGAAAGGCAAATGAAAAAAACACAATGAAATAACACTTCACATCCAATAGAAGGGCTATAATAAAAGAGACAATGACAAGTACTATCGAGACTATAGAGAAATGGGAACACTGATACATTGCTGATGGAAATATAAAATAGTGTGGCCATTTGGAAAAAGTTAAGCAATTTCTCCAAATGCTAAACATAGGAAGGCCATAAAATACAGCAATTCCACTTCTAGGTATGTAGCCAAGAGAAATGACAACACGTATCCACATAAAGACTTAAACATGAACGTTCACAGTGGCATTATTCACAGTAGCTGAAAAATGAAAACAATACAAGTGTTCATCAGCTGGTTAACAGAGCAACAAAATGTATGAATTCCATTCATACAATGGAATACTTCTTGCCAAAGAAAAGGAATGATGTACTGATACAACATGGATGAACCTCAAAAACATTATGCTTAGTGAACGACGCCAGACACACAAAAAAACATGTGATCTTGTTTCATTAGCATGAAATGTCCAGAAAAGACAAATCTTTAGAGAAAGGGAGTAGGTAAGTGGCTGCCTGGGGAAATGGAAGGCAACTACAAAGCAGGCTTCTCTTTGGGTGATGAAAATATTCTACAATGATATTGTAGTGATGCTTGCACACCTCTGTAAATTTACAAGTCAATGAATTGTACACTTAAAGTGGATAAATTTTGTGGTGTGTAAATTATACCTCAATGAAGGTGTTTATAATACTTTAAAAGATCAATTGAGATCACAACTCTATGGGGAAAGCCAGGATGGCTCAGTGGGTTAAGCGCTCACTGTGCAGCCCTGGGGACCAAGGACCGAATCCCGGCCCCAGCCTGTGTGGACACATATGCTGAACTGGGGAGTGCTCCCAGTTCAGTTCTCACTGGGGCAAGACCCCGGCCCAGTTCCTGCCCTGCGCAGCCCCACTCCCACCTGTGGAATGAAACTATGTGGAAAAACGAATGATGTGCAACTATGGAGACTGTTCTGGGCCCTCCCCCTTCTCTCTGTCTCTGACTCTGTATCTCTCTCTCTTTCTGTCAAAAACAATAAATAAATCTTTAAAAAAAAAAATCACAACTCTATAGATCCATAGAGGACCTAATTAGCACATTGAGACTAAGTCCTCCAGATTCCTAGCTACTCAGGCAGATGCCAGACCCCAAATCGTGCAAATGCTGAATTTACCTACAAAGCGTTGTCTCTCTTTTTCATCACCCTTCTAGTCTCTAAACCTTGCTGCTCTGTACAAAACCCCAGCCCAATGACTATTTTTTGTTTTTTATTTTCTCTAATTTTTCTGTTTGATAAGTATAAACCATCTCCTATTGGAAACTTGGTCTTTCCTTGATTATTTTGACCCCGTTTGACTTGATTTTCACTTAAGGTCTTTGCTAGAATGGTCTATAATAGGTCTTCTTCTGTGTTTCCTTTGGTGTCTGTCTCTTTCTTACATTGCCCTCCCTAAATGTGGTGAGTAAGGTCCCCCAAGGATTTGTCGTTCTTTTTTTCTTCTTTTGACATAATCCTCCCAAGGGGCCCTCATCTACTCACATAGTTCCCACCTTCTGTGAAGACAATTCTGGAATCTATATCTCCAGGCCATCATGGCTAGCTAAGAAATGACCTGGATGTCCTGCAAGTATGAGAATATGAACAACTGACTTAGATGCTACATTGAAATATTTTGTTGCAATATTAACCAGCCTGTCTTCTTCCTGTATATTTTCCTCCATCATGTTTCCAGCAGGATCCAGCCCCTTTGGACTGTGGAGAAGTCTGTGTTTCTGAAACAACTGCTGCTGTTGCCTGCTGGATACCTTCCTTCCTTTGGGACTTTTTATCATCTCAAATTGAACCCACTGGAAAACACTGTGAAAGTGTCTCTGAAGGAAAGGGGAACAAGGAAGACACATATGTCCAATTTGCAGGACCTAGTACAAAATGAAAATGTGGACTCCCTGGTCCATAAAGCCTTAAGAATTTCAGAATGGTGACAGCAGCTCAGAAAAGCACGCATGGGGCCCAGTGTAACTGCATAGTTCATACGCCCATGAAGCTGGGCCTGGTGGAACATTTCCCTCTAGACCAGGAAGAGATAAACAGTCAACTGGTCCAGTGAGAGCAGGAGCTGATGCATTGTTTGGTGGCAGAACTCCATGGGGAGCAGACACCTGAGAGTCAGGGGAGGCTGGAGTCAAGGTACAAGGTTTTTCAGCTCAAAGCCTCACAGCTTGGTCTCTGGAGCCACATGGAGCAACATATGGGGGGAAAAGGATAGACCAATGACCCAGGTTGCTGCCCTGACACTTTGGGACTACGTATGACCCAGGACCTTTGTATTACCCTACAGGAAGAGGAGAACTCACCCCACTATCCACCCAGTAGTGACTGGGACTGAATTTCTACTGAACCCAGTAGGATGGGCATCAGAGTCAGATTTTGGTTTATTTATTTATTGTGCTAAAATATACACATATAAAATTTACCATTTTAATCATTTATAATTGTACAGTTTAACGGCATTAAGTACCTTCATATTGTTGTACAACCATCAGCACTATCCATCTCCAGAACTTATTATCCCAAGCTGAAACTCTGTCTCATTAAATTCTACCTCCCTGTTTCTCCAGCTCTTGTTAACCACCATTCTCCTTTCTGTCTCTGTGAACTTACTAGTCCAGGTACCTCAGATAAGTGGAGTCACATGACATTTGCCCTTTTGTGTCTGACTTTTTGGACTTAGAATGCTTTCAAGGATTACCTATAGATTTACATTATTTTTTAAAGATTTATTTTTATTGTTTTTGACAGAGAGAGAGAGAGAGAGAGAGAGAGAGAGAGAGAGAGACAGAAACAGAGAGAAGGGGGAGAGCCCAGAGCAGTCTCCATAGTTGCACATCGTTGGTTTTTCCACATAGTTTCATTCCACAGGTGGGTGCGAGGCTGCACAGGGCAGGAACTGGGCCGGGGTCTCACCCCGGTGAGAACTGAACTAAGGGAATTCCCCAGTTCAGCACATGGGTTCACACGGGCCGAGACCAAAATTCGATCCTTGGTCCCCGGGGCTGCAAAGTGAGTGCTTAACCCACTGAGCCATCCTGGTTTCCCTGCATTATTTTTTAAATAAAGAAATGTACTATTTCTTGTACACTTAAGTCTGTGAACTTGGATTCATTACACACAGATTAATTCATTAATCTTACCCTAAGACTAGCTTGAATTCTTGTCTGAGTCTGAGATTTATTTTCTCTCTGGTTCTCCACATGCAATCAGGCTTGCCAGTTTCCTCTCTACAGAGTTGATCAAATCCTTGACCCCAGGTTTACTCTGGCACTGAGGACTTGACTCCCAGGTTCCTTCATTCTTACCTTAGACTTGGATGGGCTCCCTCAAACCCACACTATACACAAATGTCAGAGGAATTGTCTCAAAGGCCAAATCTGGCTTCCAAATGCTCTTTATCATTCCCAGCCCTGCCCCTTGACTTATGCAATACAATCTACCCTCCAGGCCCTTCCTCCAGATTTCAATCCATCCATATCCTTTCGGCTTTACTTAAATATTATCACCTCAGTGAACTTTCCGTCTTCACCACACATTCTCAAAACTGGTCTCAGCATCTGCTGAGCCTATTCTACTCTGTCCTCTCATTATATTTATTTTGACATTTAGTTAGTTGTTCCAGCTTAACTGAAGCTCATTCAAGATAGAGTTCATGTTCTGGTCATCTTTAGAATAGCACTTCTCATGTAGTAAAAGCTCAATATATCCTTGCATGGAGAATGTTCATGTATGAATGTATTTTGTGAATATATCTCAACATTGGATGTTATAATTACTGAATTTTGTGGTTCAAACACCAAACCATAAGTCGTAAAGGAATTCATGAATGGATATAAATAAAATCTCAAAGCGCCACCCAGTTCTGAAATGTTACTATGTGAGGGTCAAGGCCTTTTAGAGGAGGGGCATCTTAGTTTTAGCTTGAAAGTGAGAGCTGGGGGGAGGGGAGCGAGGGCCTGGACTGGCATGAAGTAAAGGGGAGGACTGAGAGGTCCAGAGAGGCCTCCAGCAAAAACAGAGGTGACCGGGGAGAAGTAGATCATTTTTCCAAATTCCATTCCAACAGAGATTTCACACCTGGCCCTGAGAGCCCTGATGATCCCTTTGTTTGAAGGTTAGGAATTAGTCTGATGTCCACTGAGGGAATCTCCCGAGGTGAATATTTAAGGTACATGCACAGTCAAACAGGTAGTTGGGAATTGAGCAAATAGTCATTTTTGTTTTGATTTGATTATTTGGCTTTTAACTAGATGCTGAAATGCATGTTGACACAGTCTGAGAGTAAATTCTTTGCATGATTTTCTTATCTGTTCCATCAGAACTTGGTGAGATCATTTAAGGACTTTCAAGAAGAGCAACCAGTCTTCCATTATCATCCATGGTACTGGGAAGCAGGGAGGGGGGCTGAGCTGAGTCCAGACAGCACCCCCAATCTTCCAAGTGGTTCCACCTTCTCCCTGAGCAAATATTTGATGAAATCTACAGAAAATCTTCCTTTAAATTTTTATTTTATTGTTTGTGAGAAGATGAGTGAGACAGAGAGAGAAGAGGTGAGGGCCCAGAGCAGTCTCCATAGTGTACATCATTAGTCGTGACATTGTAACATGGTTTCATTCTGCACAGGTGCACATGGGGCTCCACAGGGTGAAAACCAAATCTGGGGTCTCCCGCATGGGAGGCAAACACCTTCCCCATTATGCCATCCCAGGGGGTAATCAGTCTAGCCCTAGTTCAGCATATGGCTTTACAAGGGCCAGGGCCCAGAATCAAACCTTGGACCTTGCAATTGCGAGGCAAGCTCTCAGTGACTGTGCTGTCCCCCAGAAAATCGTCCCTGCATCTTATTTTAGCTCATACATCTTGGAGATATGAATGGGGTGAGAAAAGAACCAAAAGCTACACAGTCAGGGAAGCCCAGTCATGGGAAAGTGGAGTGCTCAGAACAAAGCTGAGAGCTCAGGCAAGGGGTCAACCTAAAGAAACAGGCAGGAAGGGCTGGAAGGATGCCTAGACCTCCCTTCCTGTTCACGTGAGGGAGGCCAGACCCCGGCTTGGACTTGGAGACCTATGCTTGGTGAGCTTCTGACCTCATCCAGCTGCTGGAACTGCATCTCAGGCCTGGTCTTCTATTCTGCCCAATGAGACAAATAAACGCATTAGAGTTTCTAAGCCATCTTCTGCTTTTCACGTTTTGTAATTCTGAATGCCTTTGGGGGAAATTTTGGATTGGGATATTGTGGATTTTGTTACATATTCCCAAGCTCCTCCACATGGTTTTCGTGTTATATTTTACACAGGCAAATGCATGTTAAAATAAGCTATGAAAGTCACACGCAGAAATGTACAGGGAGGGGTGCCATGGTTTGGGATGAGGCCAGCTGGTTAAGCTGCAGGGGAATGGGCCAGACTGGGAGTAACCGGAACCTGAAATTAGATCCACCCACAGACTCCAGCAAAACCAGCGTAGGCCCTGAGTGCTGGGAAGTCCATGATGGCAGAAGGAATGTGGCAATAGTGTTGCTTTGGACTGTGGAGAGGAGAAACACATCCAGTGTGAAGAAAGAGGGAACTCAAAGCCTTATGGGGTATATGGCTGGACATATCCAGAAGGCAGGAAGGTCAAAACAGCTATACGAGCATACCAGTTGTTCGTCAGAAAATAGTGACACTTCAGCAGATGAGGTTCAGCAACAAAACTCTAGATCAGGGATTCCCAACCCTGTGCCCACGGGCGCCACGGCGCCCGCGGCCCGATGTGTGTGCACCCGCCATCATTTGACGGCATCAGAAGTTTTTCATAAACACTAAGTAAAACTATAATTTATTTTTATCCATTTGTTAGAATTTTAAAATATTGTTTGAGTATCTACACAGGTTTATTATATTCGTTGGTATGTTTGCGATATCGTATGTATAAGTTTGTCCCTAGCTGTCGCCTTTGTACATGTCGCGTCTTGTTTAGCCGCTGCGCTCTTTAAACTCTCCTCCACCCAACCGGGAGATGCCAAGTTGCCGTTTTGATTGCGGTTGCTGGACTGATCGGGGCGTGACGGTTAGCTAGGATCACAGTGTTTTGATATATTCGATTTTAAATGAACTAAAAGTGAGGTAGGTAATCTATTATTATGGTGGCCATTTGATATGATATTGTAGTTCTATAACTATTTTTAGTTTTATTTTTTTAGTCCTAAAATGAGTGGACCAAATAAGAGAAAACGAACCTATAATTTTAACACAGACTGGGAGGAATCATATTGTTTCATTAATTTAAAAGGTAAATGCGTTTGCCTGTTGTGTGGCAGTAGTATTGCAGTGCTGAAAAAACATAATGTTGAACGTCACTTTCAGACAAGTCATACCACTTTTGATA